>JAOBYE010628630.1:0-12076 GCA_025403585.1 Parazoanthus swiftii
TTATTAATATCATTTTTGTAGTTGTCACTGAAAAGCCCCTTTTGGGGAGTGTCAATAAAGTTATTGTTATTGTTATTTCACCGAAGCACTCTGTGCCTTTGATTTAGTTACAGGGCCCAATAGGGGTCACAAAAACCAAGTAATTCTTAATTTTTTTTTTAAAGTCTTTTACACCGAAAGCCAAGGACAATGATCACTGTTGATTAGTAGAAGTTAGCAATGCTGCCATTTCACTAACTATAAGATCAAAATGTAACAAGTATGATGTTTTCATCAGTATACTAAGGAAATCATGTCATTTTTCCCGGTACATTTGCTTAAAATTTTAGCAAAGTTCAAAGGCTGACTTTTCGGTGTTGTTTCAGCCAAAAGAAATAAAACAGGGAAGAATTTAAGTGGGCACGGTTACGATATGCGTATGCTTGTAGCTCGAGATGGTTTCTGTCAACATCTTTCTTTGTTGTCCAATCAGAGTCGTTGTCCTTCGAGCGCACTGGGTTCCGGAAGATACGAAATGACAAGATTTCGCATCTGGTCGCTCCATTGCTGCGCACTTCGAATTTTATACGTGCAAACCAGATCTTTTTTTTTCACCCGCTACGACTCGACTGAACATAGAATCGGGGGAGTATTAATGTATGCTGTGACTGAGTCCTAACGTCGATGAGCATTTGTTTATGGTTATAAAAAAGCAAGATCGTCCTGTGTCGATAAAGTAGTCACTATCTTGTGTTTGGGCTGGAACTCGTCGACTCGGTTCTTCATGTGTTGTCAAACTTACAAATTACCTGCCTCATATACTTACGCTAGTCAAGTCTATAAATATTATCGGTACCACCAAGTATTACCTTAACATATCTGAACATATTTTTATTTTAACACCGTTTTTATAGGTAAAGTTTATTCGCCGTGCTCGTGCATCTCTTCACCCTGCCCTTGGAAGTGTTTTCAAGGCGGTCACCGCGAGAATTCTCTTCTTATTCCTCAGAATGAATTGAGAAAACACAAAAGTTGAGCGACAGTGCAGCGAATGAGTCGGCGAGCCCCTTTTTCACCGGCTCGCTTGCTGCTTCGCGGCTCCAATTTTGTGTTTCCCTCGATTGATTCTGAGGATATGGAAGAGGATTCTCGCAGTGTAGCCACCACTGAACAACCGAACGAAATCAAGAAGTGTGTGTGAAGAAAACTAAAGGGCCACATTCAGTTTTTCTGTAACCTCCAAATGAGCTTACTGCGTTTGCTGTTCTCCGCAGTTTGATTTGAAGGCGGTGTGTCGACGGAACCGCGCGTGGCCATGGCCGTCTTAAATTTGTGAGCGAACGAAAGCTTCACGATAACAAAGAGATTTTTTGCTTCAAAGTGATCACTTCCAGAAAATATTTCCAAGAAGAGGAAGAATGAACTTCAAACTTGAATTTGGTTACTTAAAAGACTGTAGGTGGAGTTCAACCGCTCAAGATCGCAAGTGATTCTTCTTCGATTTTTCCATGGGCCGGAAAATAAAAGAAGTCTTTCTTGCTACAGAGTACTCAATTTTACCCCAAAATCCGTGCGTTTCCATAAAGTTAAAATCATCGCACGTTAATCAGTTCGCCTTTAAAATGGTTTAAGAAAACAGTAATCGGCATTGCAATCTTATGAAATTTTTAGGTGAACTAGCAACTACAAAAACGATTACTAGTTCAATTAAACTGATTGAATTAAGAAAACCCGTAAATACTAAACTAAAGCACCATTTCTTTCATTTCTAGCTTTACAAGATTGTAGCACCAGAGAAAGACGGGAAAGATCTAAAAGAAGCGTTGAAGAAACGATGTCTTGAACTCGCAGCCTTTGAAGAAGAGCGAAAAAAACTTTCCGCCTTTATCCAAACCTGTGCTATGATTAAACAAGGTAAACCTCAAAATTAATCATAAGGGGCTTAAAACGTGACTCAATTTTTTCCTACTACGGTCCTACCACGCGTAGTAAGCGTAGTAGGATATTTTATTTCTTCAAACCGGCTACGGCTGTATTTAGAGAAATAAAATACAAAAGAGGTCCGTATTAAGCGTAGTAGAGAATTAAAATTCAAAAGTAGGACCGTATAGTGAGCGCAGTAGCCTCATAAACTACAAATTATAGTCGTACTGCCTCACGGATGTGTCGAAAACTCAGACCTCCGGACACTCCATTTCGTATATATACATAGGACAATAACAACAAAAATTATGTTTGTGCTCTTGTGATTATTACAGTATTAATACATTTATTGGAAACACTGTTTGCAGTTGATGAGAGCACAGCCATTTAGAAATAGCAGTGGCTAATCGAGCTAAACGACTAAGAAAGTAGGAAAATATATACAGTGATTTTTCCAGTCAAGTGGCCTATTCAAAACGCCCTAAGTTTATCTATATATGGTTCAAAACGAAAGCCGAGATCTTCAGTTTTCCATTTTGATATGACACACGCTTTATCAACATGGAATCCGATCGATATTGGAAACTTTGCTTATATATACAAGCGGCTATACACGATCGTATGTTCCATAAACAAAAGAACAAAGCTGTGTTAAATTTTGTCACTCATCAAGTCACGGTTACCCTAGTTCATCGTGAGATTTAGACGGTATAACTACTGAAAGAAAATACCCATCGGACACTGTAACTCTTCGGGACAAACGCGATCCCAGATAGTTTTTTCCCTCATTATATGTCCCAAATGGGTATCATTTATAAAACTAGAAACTGTAACTGTACGCACAAGAAATTAAAAGAAACTGAAACTCTATTATTTAAACGAAGTTTAAGCGATAAGACAGTGTCTAACTAGACTATTGCTTCTAACACCTTTAAACAAAAAAACTTACACTTACACGTTGTATTGTATTGTAATATGGTCGCAAAATATAACACGCCTTAATTGTGATTGTCGCATCGGATGAAAGCAGTCGAAATAAATATGACTAGTAGCCGTTTGAACACAACTCAGTTATAGGGAGATTACAACAACAAAAACGTACAAAAAAGATTACTAAAGAGAGAGATAAATAACAACTCTATTACAGATAAATGTGGTTTTTTAATGTTGTGAAGTTCGCTTTGATGAACAAGGCATTCTGGTAGAACGCAGAGCCGGCTACACTCTCTTCTGGTCAGGAAAGCCAAAGGAAGACCGCAGACCCTCGGGAGTCGGCTTTATGATTAAGACCAATATTGCCAACAGGCTCTCATGTCCCTGCGCCTTCCTCTTCACGACAAGACCAGTATGCTACCCTCATCAGTGTCTACGCTCCAACTCTTCAGGCAGACTCCATGGCTAAAGAAACCTTTTACAGTGATCTCAGATCACTATTGCAGCGAGTTGACAAGTCCGATAAGATCGTCATCATGGGTGATTTCAATGCAAGGGTCGGTAATGACCACACCATATGGTACGGGATAGGCAACTGCATTGACAACGGACAGTTGCGCCGAACTACTTTTGCATTTTATTTCTCTACTACGCGTATTACGGTTCGCCTTTATGGCTTTAACATTTATTTAATTACTGTGCTTACTACGGTACAACTCTTGTGATATATCTCTGTACCACGCTTGGGCAATTTTAATACGCTTTGATTTAATTGTTGAACGTTGTAGTCGTATAGAATGAAACGAAACAACGAAGTGAGAAACTGTTGAATTTTTACCCCAAAAGACCCCCAAAGACCTGTTATGTCTTAACATATCTTGTGACCTAAAGTGGAACGTTCATATATCAGAGACAGTCCGAAAAGTTTCTTCTAGGCTTTATTGCCTAAGACAACTCGAGCGGGCAAAGATTGCTACCAAGGAATTGATTACTTTTTACAAAACCTGTATCAGGCCAGTTTCCGAATACGCCTGTCAAGTGTACCATAACTCCTTGCCAAAGTGCTTAAGTGACGATCTAGAAAGGCTACAAAAACGAGCTTTGCGCATTATTTTTCCTGAGAAAACATACGCGGCTACCCTGGAATCATTCGGTTTGGCAACGATGCACGACCGACGCCAGACATTGACAGAGCGACTTTTTAGCGACATTGACCATTTACCTCCAACAAAGTCCATGCGCTGCACAGTCTCCTTCCCAAGGTGAACTGTGCTCGACCCTTAAGGTCAAACCGCAGTTTTAATGTGCCCATCTGCAAAACAAACCGTTTTAAAAACATTTTTATAATGTGCAACTCATCCAAATGATTCGAAAGTAAATAGTTTTAATATTGTAAATAATTCTCTTTTTAGTATTATTGTATTTATAGAAATAGTATTTTATTAAATTGGAAGTGTAAAATCTATTATTATTAAACCACTTCTTACTTATTGAGACGATTTTAGAGCTTGAGAGAAAAAGTTCTACTACGCTTTCTACGCGTAGTAAGACCGTAGTAGGAAAAATTTGAGTCACGTTTTTAGCCTGGTATAAGTATTGTTGTAAAAGTTTCTGCATGTATAACGTCATATAAACACCGACACAAGCATTATTGTGACGTCAAAAAAGCACTCTTTTTGGGTTGATTGGTCGAAGCATGGCCCGGTGAACGAGTTAAACAAGTTGTTTAGTAGCATTATGCTTTCGGCACTGACTGAAATGGCATAATCGGAATAAAAAAACTAAAGCAGCCTTTGTCACTTTTTAGACTTTAGAATATGAAAGGGTCGAAGTTTTTCCTGCATTTACTGTAAATGATATTTAATTTTTGATTTAAGCAACACTAACCTTGTATCAATTGGATATATGTTATATATATTTCTTCTGAGCTCATGAAATCCTTGTTGTTGTTTTAGTGAACATCGATCGTCTTCGTCAGAAGTGTGAAGAGGATGTATCTGGCACGGCCATCAAAGATTTAGCCCAAGAAGTCAAAACTGCGGCCATATTTCCAAAGTCCGTACTCGCTGTATTGTTTTTTGGTTTGTCTCCAGTCGTAAGATCTATGGTTTGGTTACATTATGACATCAAGAACAGCCAGTTCTTTCAGATGTTTTGGAGGGAAGCTGGCGCAAAGGCTCTGAAAACTATCACAGAACGGCAGCCTCAACAAACCAGACTTACCTTACAAGATGTACTCGACCTTGTCTGGAACTCAGCCTACCCGAAGCTGACTTTACTTCGAGATCAGTTTATGAATGGGAAGATTACCCTGAAAACAGTTGACAGGTTCTTAAGTCCCTTCCAGGGTCGATATGATGAACTTACTGTCGAAATTAAGCGAATGTTCTCTGCGATTGAGAGAAGCAAGAAACCTCTGGATTCAAAGATCAAACAACGCCTCCATCAACTGGAACAGTATCACAAACTTCATCGTTGTATAAATGCAGCTCGAACGATTTTGGAGTTCAAGAATTTCATGGGCCTTACCGGGGATTTCACAGTTGTTGAGGAATTGAAAAACCAGGTACTTAAATGAAGTTTCTTATAAACGTATATATGACACGTATCACGAAGTGATGAATTAGTTAACCACTACTGGACCTTTCTTGTCGCAAATTTTAAAAGAGTCTGCCTTGTTTGTAACTATCAGCTTTTTAAAATCTTTTACGTGTATGAGTGTCAAAAGATCTCATATTATTGCTAAATTCTCTTAACATACCTTTTAAATACAAACAATTTGGAATGGATGATCAATTCCTTTGTTCTTACAATTAATCAGTATGTTTGATATTGATACTGTAAGGAGAAAATGTATGATGATATACTTGCAGTGGATGTTTAGTTCCTTTGATCTCACAACCAATCAACTTGTTTTATTCTGATTTTGAAAGGAAAAGATATATGTTGGTATACTTGGAGGGAGTTGAAGGGTTAGAGAACACGGTGTGTATCAGCGCCTAAACTGAGTAATAACCAACAATTGATGCAATGTTATTGCTTTAAATAAGTTAAAAAGTGGTATTATTGTATGGCTGACTGATTTCGCGTGCTGTGATTGGTCAATTTCAGGTCCGTAAGTAGCTGTACGGACCTCAAGCTCTGGAGCGGCTGTCATTTTCAAAGTTTGTTTACGTTTGAAGTATTGTTTTGCATGCAAAAATCACTAAAAATGCTCCAAATTGACAATTTTATTTTCGACGAAGACGACTTTGACTTGCAAAATTTCGAAATCAAATTGTATCCTGAAATAATTGAAGAAACAGCGAGCTAGCGCAAATTAAATCTCTTGATCGTCTGTCAAAACGTCAAACGATTTCGTTCCCTTCCCGGCCTCACTTTCTTCATTCAATAAAGCCATATAATAAACATCCTATTAGCCTCGTTTGCGCGGTCCGTACAGCAAGTTATGGATCCTCGGTTTTTTCCCTTCCTTTTTTTTATAGTCCGTGCGCTTCGCGCTTTTGCCTTAAAGGAAGGAAAAAAAACTCGGTCCATAACTTGCCATACGGACCTCGCACTCGGCTAATAAGAGGTGCGTTTGGCAGTATTTGGTGATCGCAAGCCATAGTGGGGGTTGCAAGAACAGTGGTGAGATTCCTCTTTAAATGTAATCAGCAGGGGTTTTAGGAATGATACAGTTCTTAACAGGTAGACAATGTAGTTGCATTGGAATTTGTGTGACGTGTTACAACTTCGCAAAGCGAAAGACGAACCTGAGGCGAGCGCTCTGTATCCTTTGAAGTTTTAGCATCTCTGTTTGTTAGAAGGACGTTCAAAAGTTTGTTCAGTAATGAATAGGTGAAGTAGTAAAAGCATGAAGTAGTCTGAGTTGTTTGACGGGATAGGTAGTCTTTACTCTTGCTGATGCTATAGCGGTGGTAGAAGGCAGGAGAACAAGTTTGTTTATGTGGTGAGTCACGGATAGGTTCTTGTCAAACCAAACCCCAAGGTTTTTGACAGTTTTTGTTGGCAGGCAAAAGTTAGATGAGTAGCATCGAAAACGAACATTACTAAAACCGGGAAAGGGAACCGATCTAAACGACTCGGAGCGGAATAATCAGTATTAACAATACCTGTAGTTAATTTCCCTTAACTTCCGCGGAATTAGTTGATTCTCACACCTCCAGACTCTCATTAGCCGTTCCTCGATTTGTGTTTACCGCTCCCCATTCCCGGTATTAGTAAAACTAGTAGAGAGGCTAAATACACGTACATGAGAAACGGCAAACGGCAGTAATAGAAATGAGACACGAAATTCTTCGCAGTAACGCCTGCTACGACTGCTTAACATTCCTTATCTTCTCTAGAAGATCAAAAATTGGTTTTGTAGAAAGAATGTCTTATTATGCGATCTGGTCAACCAAACATTTTTGTTTCGAGGTCGTTTTTGCCCTTTGCCGTTTCACGTTTACGTGGTGCTTATTCTCACTAGTAATGTCCATCAAGAACACTCACTCGTCATTCTAAAACTCGCTAATATTTTAAACAAAACCTAAAGGGCCATTCAGTTCTTTCATCATCATCAAACGTCAATGCGTAGCTTGGGGAGGGGGAGGGGTTTAAGGCGTATGTACGTTTTTAAACACAATAAAATAATAACATTCTTTCACCAGTATGGATTTTGAAATGATGCTTCAACGAGAAATATATCGCACTTACACCCAGAAAACGCTTACTAAGCGTTCGTGAATCCTTGTTTTAAAAACGTCTGCATCTCAACATCGAATTTACCATTTTTAACACTTTTAATTTTTTTTGAGGGGGGGGGGGGGAGGAGAGGTCTGTAAAAAATCTACAGTTTGTACTTTTGTGAAAATCATGAATAACATGAAAAAAACCCTAACCACCCATAACAGGTAAAAATGGTTTATTAGTCGTTAAGATGAAAGAAAATAGAGCTGTTGTAGGGTAGAAATACTTGTTCCGAACGTTATGGGTAAAAAGCCATGGATGATTGTTTTTAACGAAAATGTTCGGAACAAGCACTATCTAAATTATTTAAAACTTTTAGTCTAGCTTGCTTTAACATACTTTACACAATGGAATGACTATCAAACCTTCGAGAAACCAACCTGGTCCTGTTTACCCCGGCAAACGAACGGTAACCACAGCATTACAAGGAAAGACTACAATCGCTTCAATGTAACATCCGCATCGGTAAACCAAAACAAAAGATAAATCGTTGAAGAAGAATAATGCAAACATGACTGCACACGTAATGGCTATTTATATATGAAATCTAAACAATTGAGTTTTAAAACTAGAACTGAGCTCATGATGTTTTTCGTTAGATAAGTATTTGTTTTTTAATATTTGTAGGGTCACCGTAAATTTGATATAATCGGACGGGGCTTAGTTATAAGGGTTTATCTGTTCCTTTGTAGACCACAGAAGAGTTCAAGACGAAGCCACTAAACAGCGTGAATGACAGGTTTTTGCGTGCAGGACATGCGCTTTCTCAGTTATCAGAGCAGAAGATCGATTGCCTTGATGCTTTGTTGAGATGTAAGAGATTGGTGGATTGGTTGAGGGAAACCATTCCTGGAGGTAAATTGTGTGGATGCCTGTTGAACTGAAACAGCTAATCAGTTGTAGATGGACTGTTTACCTTTAACAAGAGCAATCCTTTTTTTCCCCTACTGATTTACACAACAGAATTAACAAGATTAAACTACAGAAATAGAGGGGACTGGCTACCTGAATTGACAAAAGCTAACAGTAACAGGTAGTAAGCACAAGTTGAAAGATTATTAAGAGGTCGGACAAACGGTATCACCAAACAAAGCAGACAGAAACACGCACATACACACACACATGTATACACAAAGAGTGAACATAAATATTTTGACAATAACATTAGTAGGTTACACAAGAACGTAGCAGATGTAGTTACATAAAAACAAGTAAGACTGTGGGTAGAGGTCCAAGGCAACAATACAGTTCCCGGTGGCAATTCTAGTACTTATCCAAATACTGTTGCTTCAGCTTTTTCTTAAATATTGTCATCGAGGATAACTTCATATCATCTTCAATTGTATTCCATATCTAAGGTCCTAATCGTACATTGAATTTACCATAGTTAGTTCTTACGTATGGAATACCTTTAATTTTGAGGACATTCAACTGTCTTTCTGTGTGTGCAATTCGTTTGATACTTCCTGTTTGTCGTCATTGCAACATATCCCGCCTCTTTTGTCTGCATATTTTATTATTACAGATTACGTACATTTAAATCGCTTTTGTTGACTGGAGACAGCAAATCTCTAGATTTTGCCAAGCGTAAATTTTACCTTTTAGATACGTAGATAATCAAGGACGTGCTACAACCTTAAGTTAACTAGATAGAATGTACGAGAAACTGGTACAAGACTTTAACACCCTTTTTATATTAGAATAACGAAAACTGTATTTCTCCTGAAAAGCGACTTCAGAGATAATTTTAATACTTTTTCACCTTCTTTTTCTTTGTTTCTTCGTTCGTCCTGTTTGCAATCTCCGGCTATAAATTTAATAGTATTTATCTCGTCCACCTTTGGCAAAACATCATATAAGAGACTAGCTTAGATCAGTTTTGTGGCTATTCTCAGTTGAATTAATCTATAATTATAAAAGTATAAAGAACAAGAACAAACAGTTGTTGCTGCAATAGAAGAACTGTGTTGATGTTGTTGATGTTTGTGTTGGTGTTGGTGTTGACGATGTTGTTGTTTTTGTTACTTCACAGGTGCACAAGAATTGAAAGTTCTTGTCGACCTTGCTATCATTTCTGCTGGAGAAACAGACATGGAGACTGACCGAATCACTTGTCTTCATACAAGCTGCTTGGGATTCGCTCCACTTATCTTTGATCTCAAGGAGGATTTTGGTTTTGATGAACTGATGGAGAGATGTGAACCCGTTTGGAACACTGTGGAATCTGATCCACATTTGCCAAGAAAACTGGTAATGTTTGCAAACTATCCAATTTTAGGCTGCGTTCGTTTGGGATATTCTAAGTATTCGTATTGCAGAATAAGAATATTTGTTTCGAGTTTTCGGCCACCTGGAGCAGAAGAAACAGAATGACGTCGTAATATTCCAGGATGTGAATAACTCCAAAGTGAATGCTTAAACTTAATGTTTTCGGTGTTCTTTATTAACAGTAACTCCAAAAGAACGCATCTTTTTAACATTTTTCAGCCCCAAACACAACCTATGACATGTTTCATGAATTTTCATTAACTGTTCTTGTAAACAGGTTGTGAGAGTTTTGATTTTCCTTTGAGATAGTTTGTTGTGTATAAAAGTTGTTTTATTCAACTATTCAATTGTTTCCTACCTTGGTTTCCCTGTCACTGATTTCGTTGGTGTTTTATTGTATTCGTCATGTTTTTCACCTCGTTTTTTTTCTCGAACCCAGGTTAGTTGCGATTTGTTTCAGTCTTCTCCCTCTTCTTGGATTTTATTTCTTGTTCCTTCTCTTTCTCCATGTTCGTACCTTTAGTCTTTTATTTTCTCTCTCTCCGTCTCTGCCTGTCTCTGTCTGCCTGTCTGTCTGTCTGTCTCTTTCTCTCTCCGTTTTCTCAATGCTCTGTTTACTGCTCCATCATTTGTAGATGGACACCAATCGTCAAATGGAGTGGCTTAAAGGAGTGAAGGAGTCTCACGGTTCCGTAGCCATGTCATCGTTAATGCAAGCAGAAGCTATCAATGCCAGAGGCGTTTATCGAGTTGGTTTTCTTCAAGGTTTGTAATGCAGTATTGTATCATGCCGTGTTAGACTATGTCTCTGACTTTTGCTTTTTTGTGCTTTGTTAAACACTGCGTTTACATGGTCGATACTTTTCGCTAAAGATTCTGTGATTAAAAGATGTATATGAACGCTGTAGACAAGTGTCTGAGTATCTGTAAATTTGAAAATGTATTCCTTTTTATCTAGCGTTGTTTTGTATTTTTTTAGCTCTTGATTCCCCTGCCTTAAAGTTGTATTGGTGTTTGCAGTGCCTCAAAATCAGTTTGATTTTTTTAAAATTTCGTTTAGACGATTCTTCTCCAATCCCTGAAAATCATGGAAAGACGAGTTTGAACTCTGTTATTCATCTAACTCTGCCACCGAAAGATGGAAATACAGAAGGAGAGGAAAAGGTGTATAATTTGGATGAACTGAAAGACCTTCAGAGTAAATTGATGCTGATTGCCGGGAAAGCTTCACAGGGAAAAGCAGAGGAAGTCGAGAGATTTGTGGAGGTGAGAAGCATTTTATATTTGATTATAGGCAAGCTATTCTTCGCCTGAATAACTTGGTCAGCAAAGTTGGTTTCAAGGTAAAACTTAACCGTTGATGCAACTAACGACAATAATAATAATAATAATAATAATAATAAAAATAATAATAATAATAATAATAATAATAATAATATTAATAATAATAACAACAACTACAGCAATAACCATAATAAGAGTGTTGATGATGATGGTCATGATAATCGTGATGATGGCAAGGGCAATGATGTCTTATAGTTAAAGCAGTTTGATAAACCTACATGCAACGGTTATAGTTCGTGGTATTTAACAAATAAAGTCTAGGATTGCATGAATAAAACTCGGATGAACGATGTAAACGTATTTCATATATCAATTATACATTTTCTCTTTTGAACTTAGACGTTGCATGAGATCCTTCGTCTTGCTACAGTTTACATCCATTTGTGTGAAACTGGTGAAGTAAGTCATCTCAGATGGCGCCAGACGTTTCACTGCAAACCAACTCTGGTTTCTGGCCCCACTTTGGTTTCGACTCTGAACGAACAAAGCGAACGGATGGAGGAGTGCTTGAAGCAGTGGAAAGAGGAGATACACGCAAAACGTTTGCAGTACAGTAAGCTCAACCATTACACAACACAACAATTGCTGTTGCTGAGAAGTCAACTGGCAAGTGTGCGGCAAACTGGTTCAGGTAGGGCAACCGCTCTCTCGTCTTTTTTAAATGGACGTAATAGCTATATTGGCGCCCGTTAGTTTTTTTTAGCATCTATCTAGCTTGTAAATAGACAAATACTCCCTGATAAGAACTTTATTAAACACATAATTTGAAAAGCTGGACACTTATTTATGCTAAAGCTGCATCTAGATGTGCTATAATTTAGTATGATATGATATGATATGATATGATATGATATGATATGATATGATATGATATGATATGATATGATATGATATG
>JAOBYE010628741.1:0-12076 GCA_025403585.1 Parazoanthus swiftii
ATATTATCTTTCTCGGCCATGTTAAATACCTTATTTAGATACTTATAAACTCAGTTGACTGTTCATTTACTCTAGAACTTGTTCTTTACGCCAGAGCTCTCGTCAGGCGTGCACGCGGTTCGTATAATGTTCGTATAATAGGGATATATATGTATGTTTCGTTAAATTTCGTCCCAGTGCAAAATATGGTCAAGATTAACTGTTTAGTTGAAGAGCAGATCAATCAACCTCTGTTGATTATGGTTGACCACGGATCTATGACACTTCATATATATGGAGAACTTTAAAGATCGCCGTTTCAGTGAAGTTCTCCAATTGAAGTGTCTCAGCTACACAAAGTGAGTACACGTGTGAAGTTGTATTAACTATTTTTGTAATTAAAAGTATCATATGTTATTGCCACAAAGTACCTATCAAAACCCGATTCTTTTTATTCTAATTTATTACAAGGCCACAAACTTTGACTACATTTACATTAAAACATTTGTTATACAACTTTACGCTATTGTGCTTGTAAAACCCCTTTGTGGGAGGGGGTTATCACCTTTTCTCGTAAACAAAGGATCTTAACGAGCTTTCAATTGTGGCATATAACAACAATCCCTATTGCAACCGCCAACTGAGTAAGAAGCCAATCGGTTGACTTCCGATTTCCAGGTTCTGCACCGGTTTTTCAGGCATAGCCTCTAAAAACCATACCCCTTAGTGCGAAAGTCGAGTTCGAAATTCCCGGGATATAGCGTACATTTAGGTCACACATGAATTACTACCCTTAAATCTTTCAGCTAACATTAGCGTGCAGCTCTCTGTTTTAATTGCCAATACGGACTATTACAACTTTCAAGTCATTTTTGAGAGGAAAAATGTTTTCAGGCGTAGATCCTTTTACGACTGTAATCACTAGAAAAGTGGTATATACTTTACAACAACTTGGAGAAGTTTGCATACCCTTTCAAAGGCCTTCTTCCCTTTCGTGTAGACTTTAATGGCACATTTAACAGTGGTACCCCCGTGATTGATGTTGGCTGTTGATTAATTAAGACGATGTCACGAAGTTCATAATATTCTCTTGGGTCACGGCCAAATACAAAAAACAAGTAAATGAGACATGAGGTTACTACTCTAGTAAGTATCTATAAGGAGGTGCAACAATTTAAAGTGGTCTGCCAAACCCTATCAAGGTGTGAGTTGTTTATTGATGATATAAAAGAAGATCTTATCTGACCGTGATCTCGTTGCTATATAATGAGCACTCTTGTACTTGCTACTTAAATTTCCTTCCGTATGTACCAGTAAATACTGTCTTTAAGCGGTGTGCTGCTCCTACAGACGGCTTGTAAATTAATTATTTTGTTGTCCTACAAAAGCTTATAAAATGTTAAAAAATTGTTGTTGTATGTTAACAAGAAACCCCGCTTTACGTCTTTGTTTTCGTGACGATGGCTCCATCGCTGTTACTTTCTTTTCAAGCTATACGTCGTGTGATTGCCAGTTTTTGCTTTTTAGATATCAGACGGAAACTTTTTTGTTTGTTACAGCGTCGATTTTTCAGCAGTACTGAGTTTCAGTCTGGATCAGGTTTTAGGTGAAACTTGCACTTACCGTTCTAACGTACCCAAGTAAGAGAATAAGTGTCTATGATCCTTTTTGCCCTTTAGTGATATCTAGAGCAGCATTAAATGTGTAGCTAAGCGAGAAACTGGCCAGAAAAGCGCTTTGACAAAAAAAACTGTCCATGACAGCGGTTTAACAAAAACTAATTTTATGTCTGAAAGCATTTTCCTTATATTTTTCTGAATATCTTTGAAGCTGCCGGTATTGGCACTACTAACGTTTCCAGACTTTTCTTGCCGAATGACCAGTTTTTAATCCACAAAAGTTGGGAGTATCTGGCACCGAGCAACCAAACCACTTTTTCTTTGCGTGTCGCCAGTAGCAAAAAATATTATCGGTAGTTGACAAACAATCATTTCGGTTTTGTTCGCAAGAGCACAGGAAAACAAACTTTTTTCACTTTAAAAAAAAAGTCCATGCAGCAGATGGTAAGATTTCGCCAACCGTTTGCATACAGTATCAAAGAAACCTGTGATTATCTAGCAAACAGCAAAAGAAAAAAGAATACTGCTATGACCTTTGATTTCGGCAGGGGAGATACGGATGGACAGAACCGAACTTCGCCGAGAAAATCGCTTCAGGAACCAAAAAATGAGAAACAAGTTGATTTCCACTCTTACACCTACTGCAACGTCGGCTCGAGCAGCAACAGGAACTTACCATGTGCCGCTCTATTTCAACATACAACCACTATGTTGATCATGAGAGACAGACAGACAGGCAGTAATCCTATATGACAACATCAAATGAGAAAATAACCCAATGAGAGAACACACCTTTGTAAACTCTTCCTTGACCACCCTCAGCCAGTGATTCTTTCTCTGCCTCTAAAAGGGCTTTGAAAGAGATCTCATTACTGCTTTCTTGCTCTTCTTTTCTCTCGTCATCTACCACATCAGGAACTGGAAAAGAATGTACAAATATTTTTTTTTCTGCTGCTTCCAATAAAGTAAGAAATACACGATATCGATGCCAGTTTTAACATTTCAAAACTGGAACTTGATTACAAAATTGAGATAGAGCCTTAAAATTTACGGGCAAAATTTTTTTGTCTGGTAATATCCACCAAGGGTTAAGCGGCAAAACTGTAACTTAGTTTGGGCGTTGGATGCAATGTAGTTGTTACTAGCAACACTAAAGCTGGCCTAAAAATGTTAGGTAAACTCTAAATGTCTTTTCTGAAAATGTTAACATAACATTTAATAATTTACAAACTAGGACAAACTGAGCCAACTGTTTGATGTCCCAGTCCACAGACGGTGTGGTGAATCATAAAACGGACAGACTGGGACGTTCTGGTGAGCAGGACGACATCTTTGAGACTGCGTTAATCTGGCATGTTCAAAACAAAATTTAACTCGAAAAAGTAAACGCGATAGTGCCCTACAATCCGTTTGGTAATTTTCATATTCAGCACTCTCCTATCTTAAGTCATCTGCTCCTTTCCTCTGTCGCATTCCTTTTACTTTTAACTTATCTTTCAAATTTGTTACTCAGTTCCCAATGTTATTGTAACTTTTGTGACGAATACATTAATTAAAAACTAAAATAAAAGTGCATCTGTTCAATGGTTTACCTTCATGCTTGTCATATGTACGTTTGTGCATACGGCTGTTATAATAAAGCTGACTTGTGAGAAGCGCAATACCTAGATCGCAAAGCATGATGGGAACTCCTATTTTTCAAACCAATAAGCTAGTCTTGATCGTACCTAAGTTATCAAAGTTATTTACTTTCATGTTTTACTGGTTTTAATTGCCATGCACGCGTAAAAAAATCAATGGATGGCACATAACAAAAATACAAGATTTCCTTAGTTCCTTTCGTACTTGGTATTGCCATTTTGCCGATCTCAACGTTTTTTCGAGTCAAAGTTGTATGTACATATTACAGGAGCAATAGAACTTTCTGTCCAGGGGTTTCACTTTAAATATTAAAACGAAGCTACCATCTCTGCCTTTCTTTCTTTTCAGGGAAAAGTGAACTGAAGAGTTTGTAATAATTGAGAACAAAGATGAAATTTGTATGAGCTGAATTGTGAGCACATCCTCCTAAATATGTCTTACAACCCAACATCGGCAAAAAATACGGTAAAGTTATTTATAACAGTTTGCAAGTATCGTAAAGAAAGATAAGGATGCCACAAAACATAAGGCAATTTCTTGCAGTCTGAACTTTTGCTAACAAGGATTTTTTACCTTGGAATTTAGATCTTAGAACTGATCTCACTTTACTGCCACAAAAACGCTTTAAGGTAAACGCATCCCCTGAGATTACAGGAAATAAGAATGATCTGCATTGCTCTAAATACGCAACATCATAACAACTTGTAAAAGTGTTCTTTAAATGCGAAACAAACGTCACTGAAAACATCTGAAGAAAAGGCCTTCCCATAATTAACAGACCTGCAGCTTGGTCTTCATTGTCATTCTGCTGTTGCTGGCATTCATCTGCCCTAAGTACCCTCCTACCGAACCAAACGAAAAGGGAAAGAAAGAAACAAAAATAAATGAACATATAATTAAAGTAAATAGCAATTTCAAAACAAAAAAATCTAAACAGCAAAACAAAATGGAAAACATAATAAAACAACTAACAAGAAAATAACTTTAAAAATAGAAAATTCATAAAAAAAGAAAAGGTTTTTTATGTTTTTAATGACGATTACAAAAAAATCGGTACATAGCCTAGCTGGGTCATGTTCCAGCACACATTTCAACTTACAGACCCAAATTCATAAAGATAAGTCAATTTAAGCGTTTCACACCGTCTTTCAGTGGAACTGCCTTACCTAAGAACTTGTGTACCATTCCTTTCAACAAAAATAAATTGCTCCTATACTGGAGACAAAACCGTTTGCGGTGTATCAAAACTAAACGATGAACTATAAACTGTGATACAAAGCTCAATTTGCGGGGCACTTGAGAAAGCAAGAAAAATGTTTGCTTGCTTTGACTTGCATTTTTTCACACGTCTCTTATGCTCAAGCTATAGTGTCTGTTGTTTTTACCCCAGTTTGCAAAACTCCAACAATCAATTTATATTGCTTAATAGGTTGGAACTAGCAACAGCCAGTGGTAGTCCGTTGCAAGTACAAGGTAGAAAAAATAAGTTACAAGTGGGCAGAGCACTTGACCTGTAATCAGACGACATGGGTACAAAGAAAGTAAACTTAAGTATAAAACTAACCAAACATCGTCGAAGCTCAAGTTATAAGTGGCAAGGTATTGAAACTAAATTAAACAATAGAACTCACCCACTCTCTTGTATTGACATTACAGACAAGGTGTGTCTTTCGTTATCGTTTATTCCACTGTGCTGTAGCCTTTCCGAAATCCAGGAACAAAGCTTACCTACTTGCAACTGATTTGCAACAGGTGAAGCCACCTTTAACAGTCCACCACCTGTGCCACCCAGTTCACAGGGAATACGGTGCGTGTCTAGGAGAAAGAGCTGCTTGGATGCAGTACACCCTATTAAGAAGATGTATCCACCACAGGTGTACATTGCAACTTGCACACTACCAGACTCTGAACTTTTCGTAATCATGTCAGAAAGGCTTTTTGCTAAGCTTTGCACTCCATCAGGGCTTAACGCTGGATCTGTTCCAAGTGCGGCTTCCTGAAACTCGTACTCGTTTTCAATAATTCTTCCACTTCTGAGTCTATTGTATGCTTCGAGGGAGCTATAGTGATTCCCCATTTCCCTCAAATTGTTGAATTTTTTCGGACTGTTCCAAATTATATCTTCAGCTGCTCTTGCAAGTCCAATCCACTCTTCGTCATCAGTTGAAGTGGGTTTAAGATGTTGTATGATGTGTTCACCAATCAGGGTACATAAGAAGGCACAACTATTCGTACCGTCATTATGTGGCCAGCCATCTCCTCTTTCTTCGAGTGCAGAGGACTGACTCACAGAAAGAGGATAGTTTCTAAAACAATCTACATGTGGATAAAGTATTTACATTATTTTAGAATTTACAAAGAATTTTCATGTATTTAGAATAATTTCACATTATATATTTTAGGTTTTTGCTTTATATGTATTTTGCCTGAAAACAACTATTTTCCCCCTTTTTCAATACACCATTTTTCTAATGAAAATTTTTGCAAGATCCTTTCCCTTGTGCGGGCTAAAAGTCATTACTCGGTCAAATTTGGGCTCATTAATTCAACATAAACATCACTTTAAGCCCCCATGAGGGAATGGATCTAGAAAAAATTTGCATTAGTAAAATAGTGTATTAAATAGACTTACATGTGAAATATATTATAACTTCAAATTCTTTATCATAGAATTTTTGCAATTTTAGTTAATAGTATAGAAACAATGATTGTTGCTACACGTTACACGTGTAGTCCCAACGGCAAGTTTTCAGTTTTCAGCGAAACTACGCTTAAATGTTTTGCCTCGTTTTCTCTCCGCACTTTTCTCGTGTTCTACTACGTTGTTCCAGCTTTCAGTATTGTCCAGAGCACACGTGCAACACTGTTTTATTGCTTAAGCTGGCTCCCAACTGTTTTTCATTTTGCTATGCCACCGAACTTTACGAAAGGCTTTCTCGTAGATCGTGATAGATCTGTGTCAGGTTTTGTTAACTGGTGTTGCAAATACTCTTCAGCTTGTCAACCCTTGCACTCCCATCGGAAAATTTGTTTCCATAGCAATTTAGCATGGCCTACACCCTATTTTTGGCATTTGGTTGCATTTTGCAGAAAAAATAGTCGGTGAACCTCCATTTTTATTGCATCAAAAATGTTAGCTTATCAAGCAGTTATTTTTAAGAAAGTTTCAAAAAATTCTGTTTTGAGGGCAATTAAAAAGGAGGTTCACCAATTAATTTTTGTGTAAATGTAGTTGAATGCTAGAAATTAGGTGTGTTTGAGGCCCTGACAAGTTACAATGGCAACCAAAATGAAATGCCTGTGGGAGTACAAGGGTTGATAAGCTGAAAAATTACTGTAGCATCAGCTCTCAACAAGTAACAGTTATCTTTTATTGTAAACAAGTAAGTCTTTAAAGTTCAGTGGCAATGTAAAATGGAAAACTGTTTTAAGCCATCTTAAAAAGTGCTGTATTTCCCCTATTAAGCTCCCTGGGGTATTAATTCTTTTCGGTGCCTTTGAACTGCATGGGGGCTTTTTAGAAAGGGTAGGGAGTTATTATTGACTGGTGGTTTAACTAAGTTTCCATATCTTGAGTTGAGACATTCATAATCAGCTTTATGCATAACTTCGACAGGTCAAATGACCTTCAAAGGCTGCCAAAGGAAAAAGACTACATCATTCAACAGTTTTAAAAAATCTTATTATATACAATTTACCAAACCTAAGCAGTTTATGACCTGATAAATGAAACGCAAGGGTATTAGCGTTTATAATGTATACAACCACAAGTTGTCCCACATTTGTGCATTAAAACAACTACTACCCAACTTTCATTATATAAATACCCACTGAACAGGTGGGGGCTTATTAGAGGTTGGAAGCTTATTTAATTTTGGTGCCTCGGTATGCAGGGGGGAGGGGCTATTGGAAGGGGAGCTTGTTGAAGGCTGGGGGTTAAATAGAGGAAATACAGTACCTTCATCAAGCAAAGTATTTCATATAATCATCGTCATTGTCAATGTTATCAATATGACGTTTAATTTGCAATTATTACTTGTATGTTTATTTTGATTACTAGTATAATAATACCGAACAGAAATATAACCTATTTTACAGTATATCCACCTTTGTGTCCAGTGACAAGTGGTCCTTCTGAAGGATGAAGACTATTCATTTGTGCATGGCAGCTATTATCTAATGAATTTTAAAAAAATAGAATGATGTAATATTAATATATTATTATGATGGCATTAACTCAATAATAATTTTTATTCTGTCTGAAAACATCCCACCAGCAAGCAAATAAAACAGATTACATGGTCTCAAAAGGCTAACTACATGAGATCATATGCCAATAGCTAGCCCTAAAAGGCTAATTATTGTTCAAAGGGAATGACAGAGACACTGGAGATTTAATAAATGAGTTAAACATGTAAACATGACAATCAAATGTTTTCCAGTGACTGCAAGTTTTTTCTAAATGACTGTAAGGTTTTTATTCACATTTATTTAGTAATAATTGTTATAATAATAACAACAACAATATGTACAACAACAAAAAGTTTAAGACCCAATCATAATAACAGTAAAAACAAAAAAAGGCTAACTACATGAGATCATATGCCAATAGCTAGCCCTAAAAGGCTAATTATTGTTCAAAGGGAATGACAGAGACACTGGAGATTTAATAAATGAGTTAAACATGTAAACATGACAATCAAATGTTTTCCAGTGACTGCAAGTTTTTTCTAAATGACTGTAAGGTTTTTATTCACATTTATTTAGTAATAATTGTTATAATAATAACAACAACAATATGTACAACAACAAAAAGTTTAAGACCCAATCATAATAACAGTAAAAACAAAAAAAGACAAGGATGATAAGAACAATGAAATATATTGACAACGTAAAAAAATGATAACTAGAATGGCAATTAACAATATAGCAGGAAAACAAAAACAAATGGCAGTGACAACAGCAATGACAGCGATAATATTAAAGGTATTGGTTTGTTTCAGTAACAAAACATCGCTTTTTAAATGTAGAACGTACAGAATGTTTTAAAAAAAGCTTTTTTTCAACAATGTGTCTCAGTGCTCACAGATGACTGTAGTTTTATAATTTCTATATTTTTCTTATTATTATCTGTATTTTATCAAACATGTAAGGCCCAGCCCCATACTCTAGTATGTAATTGTAAATACTAAAAAAAAATTCCCTTTTATATTGTAATATAATATCGCAATTCCCTTTGTAGCATGATGATTTTATGAATAAAAGCCATTATTACCATTGTTATTATAGTAATGGAAACAAGCAATTTTAAATTGGATATAATTAAGTGGTCTTTCAACCTGGTGTCATGCAATTTTGTTGAGTTAATTGCAGTCATCTATAGTTATTCCAGACCTGCTGTTTTTATTATTTCATAGTTATTTCCAATCAAAAAAATTTCCAAATATTTTGAAATAGATAATGATGCATACTTTCAATAGCCATAAACATACTGTATTCAAATAAGCAAAATTTCTTACCCACATCTGCCTCCACACTGTCTGGGATAACCGTCACTGCATTACCTGCAGAACAAGTAAAAACATTCAAGGTATATACAAAGCAAACAGAAAAAAAATAATCAATAATTATGTCTCATAGTTGCTAGATGTAAAAGTCATTGTCTAAAAAAATCCCAGAACACCTATTAAAGACCCAACTTAAATGGAAAAAACATAGTCATATTCATTCTTAATTGTTTTACTATTTATCTAAAAGTAAACTTCAAGCCAGATTGGATGAAGCACAGACTCTTCATCAAAAATTAAATGCATATTTACTCCTGAAAAACAGTTTGAAATAAATACCGTACATGTAATGCAAACTTTACGAGGTCCTAATTGCTGGAAACTCCTGTACAATTATAATTTACATGCCAGTAATAAATATTCACTAAGTCAAGAGGATCCATCTTTATAGCTACATTATTTTTAGGGTGGAACTTACTTAAGGCAGAAACCTTTGAGCTTTTTTTTTTTTTTGGGGGGGGGGGGGGTGACTTATAATTTTAAAAACATTGATAAGCTTAAGATGTTCCTTGATAGGACTTTTTTTTTAGAGGGTTTTCGATTTTCATTCTATTAAAGTATCTTTAATTTTAGCAACACCAAAACATTTCTAGAATTATTCTTGAGAAACTATATGCCTGTCCATACACTCTTACAGCTGTAGCTACTCTTTACACACCAACAACATCTGTATGTTTTTACCTAAACTGTAAGACAGTGTATAGTCATAATTTAAGTCAGAATGTGTGTTGACCCAAAATTATAAAATTTATTGTATGTACAGTACCAATAGCTACTGAAACAAAAAGTACATTTGGAACAGTTGAATGAAAAACGAAAAAAGGAAAAACTCTATGATTTTCCTGCAAAATAGTTTTGAAAAATTTATTGTTTAATGTTCAATGTTTTGGGGGTAATACTAGGTATACATAATAAGAGACCTCTCTGCAAGACTTATGTGTTTAAAGTGGAAATTGATTACATTATTTTATTTTGTTAAGGCTACATCAATTTAACTTCTTGTTTCTCAGATTTCCTAAGAAAAATATTTTGCGAAACAATAACAAATAAATAAAAAAGTAAGAAGTATGTTTCAACAAGCTAAGCTATAGTGAATTCAAACTACATTGTTGCACGTTATGAAAGTCAAAGACATATATTACATTTATTTAGAACTATTTAATTCTATCAATAACCGGCCAGCTTTCAACAAAAAGCTACTTTGCTGGCTACTGTAATCAGCTTTGAACCTCTTGTGCTGCACTTTAATACATTACAGTACATAAATTAATCTAAATATAATTTTCTTGCAAGTTCAAAGAATCATAGTTACCATAAACTAATGGACGAAGTTAACTGTAACAACTAACAATTGATGTCATAAACTAAATAGAAATGTGAAACTTTATCATTCTGTTTAATTTATGTTATATAAAACATGTCTTTGAGAGTCAAGGCCATGGCCAGGAGGTCTCCAATAGTGCTATGACAAATTGATGGCATGTAAAACGAGCCTTGGATTGGTCGAAGTGGAGACAATTATACTTCACTGGAATTAGTTTACTCAAACAAAACACACAAACTTGCCTATGTAAACTCCGCAGATCCAGCATATATTTTTTTGCAGATTCAATATTAGCTATATAAACCAGAGTAAGAGTAAATTAAATCACTTCTGTGGGGCATTTCATTGGGGCTACATGTAGTGCTGTCTGGGGACAAACTGATTACTACTGTAGTTAACAAAACACAATGTTCAAATAGGTTTATTGGAACATTTGGCATAACAAAAAGTTAGGAATTTATTGCCAAGTGTGAGCTGTTTGTGAGCTGCTTGTATTTACCGTATTTGACCGAGTAAGCGCCCACCCCCCGCATGCAATAAATCTGGTGAAAGTTTGGGGGTGGGCACTTACTCGAGCATAGGCGCTTACACGATAAGTTTTTTAAAGGTAATTTGCATAAAAATAGCCCTTTTTGAACATGAACAAACACACGATTTGACCCTCAACTGGAGATTTTCACGGCTAATCTGTTTCATTCTCTCACGCGCTTTCTGCAAACACCGTTTCATCACGTTGTTTTCATTATCCCCAGTACTATTTTCATGTGAAGAAGGAATATTGCTTCGTAATTTTACGATCAAACACCGAACGCTATTCAAATTTTTTGCAACACAATGGGTAACTGACCAGAGTGATAAATTAGTGATCGAGACAATTTGACAAGTTAAAGTTTTTCGATCCTTTGTTGATCACAGATCATCTTTTTAGGGTCTATTGACGACTGTATTATAATACAGAGCTTTGTTTATTTTAAATCACGGATTTATTACTGTTACTACCGGTATATCTTTGTTAAAAAAAAAAGTTCAATAGCTTCAGTTTTGCTGTGATTTTGAAATGGAGATCAAAATAAACATCTCCGTCGCGTTGGTCACGTCCTTCTTTCGATGTCAATTTCTGTCGCGTCGTTTCATTGCAAATGTCAGATAAGAAACAACCTTTTTAAAGCTTTTGAAACGGCATTAAATACAAATTTTTGTAGACTTGCGGTAATAATTTTATTATTACTGCAATTTTATTGTTACTGCAGCAGTCCTGAAAAAAGAATTTTACCACAAATATTCCTTCCAAAAATACCCTGTGCAAGAACTTTCGTCTGGAAAGGGGGGTGGGTGCTTACTCAGGCATGGGCGCTTACTCGGTCAACTACAGTAATATGAATT
This sequence comes from Parazoanthus swiftii, assembly GCA_025403585.1. Classification (NCBI taxonomy): domain Eukaryota; kingdom Metazoa; phylum Cnidaria; class Anthozoa; order Zoantharia; family Parazoanthidae; genus Parazoanthus; species Parazoanthus swiftii. The sequence goes on from JAOBYE010628741.1 coordinate 11,514, forward strand.
AGCATCAATCCATGCTATAATTTTATGTATTTGCTGATACAAATTACAGTATTGTACATGTATCTAACCATCTTCTTTCTCCTTCGTATTCACCAAGGTTTCATTCTTTGTCTTCAGTTCTAAAATGAAATAAATATAAATTAATATACTTTAGTAGAGTACCTTTTTCAAAATTCAGCCAGATATACATGTCCATTTATGCACAATTTGTAACACTTTTAAAAGGTAGTTCAAATAGGTCGAGTGTGAAAACACAACTTTTGCTGTTACTTGCATATGTGAAAGTTTGACATATGAACAGGCTTTGTGACAAATTACAGCTTGATCGAGCCATTACTTATACAACGAAGTTTCTAAAGATTTGTAACTAAGGAAGCTATTTCTATTGCCATGTTTGAGCCTTCTTTCCCGAGATCCCGAAGTACAACAGCTACTTCTCAGTGTACATGATTTGTTACACACGAATTCCTTCCAAATTTGCGCGTGCATTACAACTTCAAGGCGGATTAATCGTCGTGGCTAAGAATGAAAGAAACTGCTGTGCAACACAAATGTGGGCACAC
>JAOBYE010628852.1:0-26911 GCA_025403585.1 Parazoanthus swiftii
CTTATTTCAAATCGAATAGTAAATGCATCCTAACTATAGTTGAAGTTTACACGCCTTAGGGAACATTCATTTTATAAAAAGGGGGGGGGGAGGGTCACGGGGGAATCACTCTGACAGGTCGTGCAAAACATAAGAACCTCCTCTCAAGTATTTGCAACCCATCCCTAGGCTGTTGTTTAATATCTTGGTTCCCCCTGTAACATTGGTGTGAAAATTCCAATGACCCCCCTTTTTGGCAGTCTAAAAACATGATGACCCACCCCAAGATTCCCCCGGCCCACCCCCTTCCTTTCTATAAAATGATTGCTCCCTTAACCATCGAAACCATACCTTAAACTGAACTACAGTACTGCAAGTTTCATTTTGGTTTCTGTAAAGCTTCACATATTAAATCGGAAAAACCTTTTATGTATCAATGTGTATGCGTGTGTGTTTGTAAGGGGGATCATTCAAGTTTTTCAATTTTGTTAAAATTAATATTAAAATTAATATTTTATCTACATCAAAATTTGAAACAATTAAACTTTTTTCATATATAAACAGACAATATGAAAATAAACAAAATGATTTGAGCACAAAATAAAACATAATTATGTCGGAACAAAACGTTTGTGGTTGATCCGAATCTCTTTATTATTATGCATGCACATTGTGAGAAGCATTTGCCGCGCGCTTCGTTTTTTCTTAACAAACCGCGACATAATTTTTGCCAAAAATTGGCAACTCATCCTAATTTGTTCTTAAGCTTTTTTTTCATATCGAAATTATTGTAGTTTGAAAAAAATGTGTTACTATCTTTGGAAACCACTGTCCTTGAACCTACGTGATAAGTTCATTTTCAAATGTTGACATCGACATATTTATGCCTCCGTTGTCTTAATAAAATTGTTATTGTAAAAAACCCGTAATATAATATCCATGTTATAAACGTGCGAACGGCTTCTAGTAGAAGCATTTGCGTATTTCTAGTTTTTGAACTAAACAGATAAAACAATTTTCACGTTTCAACTTGGTTAAGCTGTTAAGCTGTTCGAACCACATTCAGTACAAATGACAAACAGGGTCAGAATCATCTTTGTACGTAAAAGCAACATGCATTATAGCACCACTGGGCTTTTAAATGCACTTTAAAGCAAAATAACACACTCCAGTTATTTTAAATGTCCTTTAAGATTTAGCAAGTAACGGATAACCACTTTGGTTAGCATTAATCTCAGAAAGGCGAGTATTTGATATAACTGACGCAACTTCTTCGCATGGTCACTTCATTGCCTCGTTGAAACACAGCGTGACAACTACAACAACGACAAGGATTCAATAACATTTAGCTGGTAATAAATGAGCTTGGGGGCAGGTGATACAAAAAAATCACGGAAGCGGGTTTTATCCGCCTTTTCGGTAATTTTCTCAGCTAGGTGGTCACTATAGTTTGGGCGTGCAAGGGTGGGAAAGTGGGCCAGTTTTAAGGGATTTAATTAGTTGTTGAAACAAAACAAGTAAAGAAATCGACCTCGTGGAAAAAATGTGCTCCAGGGTTGTTTCCTCCACATCGAATCGAGTTCAAGTATTGCTTTCACATCACGTTTTCCGGTCAATAAATTGTTTCCAAGAGACTTCAGGAAACAAAACTGAACTAGCTCAATATTTTTGGAGTAGTTTCTGAGCATGCCATTTTATAATTTCGAGCATAGTGTTTACGACTAACTTGGTTTGATGACCCGACCAGAATCAACATAAAGAAAAAAGATAGAAACCAATTTTGTCACCGTATCTTTGGGTGTTTGAGCCACTTGTAATGTTTAAAGCACTGAATATTTGGAATAATAATTTGTGCTGTCGTCGACAAAATGAAGAAAATACATGTAGGCCCTCAAGGAGAGAACATACACGTGGCTACCGGACACCTGGAATGAATCATGAATGGGCGAGTGTTTTTAAAATTGTTTTGTTGGGGATGAGTGGTTTTCGTATGCGCGAGTGTTAAAACAGTTTGTTTTCTGAGAAGTTCCACAGCTTAATCATCGTAAATTTGTGGGGCAAGGGAGTAGTGTAAAAGTTGGGCTTCCGTAATGGTGGTGTTCCGGCGCATTCAAAGGTTCGGCTATTGTGCTATTGGTTTCACAGCGCAATTGTGGTCGTTAAATGAGTTGTTTTAGAGCAAATAAATGGCACGTTATTAGCAGTCTCTCTTAACACAGATTACATTAGGAAGGAATGAACAAACTATGTACATGGTTGTTCGTTTAGGGTACGTGTAGTTCTGCTGTTTTTTCTAACGAATATTACAACATGACTTGAGTTATCTACGTTTTTTTAACAGAAGGTTGGAAGCGATTTTTTCGGTTTGGCTACGAGGTTTTGTTTACGGCCAGTTTCAATGATTTGCAACAGGAACAAACTATATAAGAAGATAGCGATATTGTTGTGTAACACAGCGATACATGTGAGAGCAAAAGTACTTGACATGCGTGACACGTGAGAGGGAAAGGGGATAATTACCAGGCCTCATACAGTACAGCAGGGAACGCCTTGGACGTCGAACTTTACTTTACAGCGCGATATCATAGTGGCTCTTGCTGCCTAAACCAGTAGCCACAAAAATTAAATTGAAAAGAAAAGGAAAGCAAGTAAAGTATAGCATGAAAAAGCACTGTAATAGTATGCTTACAAACACAATCTATACATACATGTTATTCTCACTCCCACCCTCTCCCCTCTTCGGCCCACTCTTTTCTCTTCCCCCTGCTCCAAAACATTTCAAGCAAAAAAATACCGGCTTGAGTTACGTTATTGAGGATAAATTCTACATCTGATAAAGTGAGTGAGCAACTTAATCAAATAATGGGAAACAGATCTATGTTGTCACATTCAAGTGAAGAAACAGCAATAACTCCAGAGTTTTCTGGTGGAGTCCACCTAACGAAAACGGGACTGAAATGTTTGTTTTTTTCCCTATCGTAGTTAACTTATCACAAATAGGTATATCGATATCAGGTAAAAAGGAAACTTTAAAACTGTAAGACTGAAATAACCTTCCAAAACATGGCCATCAAAAAATGAACTAAATCGTTCACCCTCTCTCCCTCTCCGCTCCACTCTTTTTACGCATTGCCAGCCGAGTGAAAGGGAAACCGTTGAAAGTTTTTTGGAAGTTTGCGAATTATCATCGGAGATTAACAAATTGCAAATTCAGAAGGTCGAAACCTCAAAGCTTCCTGGATGATTCTAGAATAAAATCAGCATTTGAAACAAGTTAAGGAAGTGCTGAACAGGCGAAGTGCAAATGACAGAAAGTAAACAATGCAAAATAAAGTGACTGAGGAAATTACACTACTCGGGATAGCTGTCGCATCGTTGTGAAAAGCACAGCGAACTTGGAACAATTTTTCGGCACATTTTCGTGCCGTTTCGAGAGTGATATGTCATACACCGGATAGATTTTGTGCCGTGTAAAACTGTTCCTGTTTACACTGCGAGCTTAACGTTGTAATGGACTGATTTGTGCATGTGTCGGCACGAAAATCAAATCCGGTAGAGCTTGAACGAGCCTTAAACTGAAGCGGGAAAATTTTGACTCTCGAACCGGCAGGAAGACGGAACTTCTGATAAAACACCGCGGACATACTTACACTTAGGAAGTTTAGATCACGAATTTAGAATGAAATTAAATCTTTCAAAAGATGAGAAAACTTCCAAAAAAAATAAGTTACTGAAACAAATGGGGAAATCCGAGCTGGCGAAACAAAACGGAGGGAGACAAAAAGAAACAAAGGAAGAGAGCAATGATGAACTTTCGAAACTCTAACGGTCACTTTACACACAACAAGTTGTAAAGATTTTAGATGAAAAACGTGTCATTAAAATACAAACAAATTTTTTTAAAATCAATCTCTTTTTTTCAAGCAAAACAAAGTAAATTGACGTTTTCATTTTGCATTCGTTGGAACTGCAACGACGTCTGTTAATGTAGACGTGGGAGCGAAAATTGTCCCTCTAACAAAGGGTAAACCAAAAAACGTTTTACATGCTGATTGATCAGCAACATTTTATTAAGATTAAAAGGTTCCAATTAAAGAGGAAAAAGAGTTAAAAGATCGCTTAAACGGAAATATTTCAGGATCATCAAAAGATCGCTCTGCTTGACATGACCAATCAAATCAAACCTGTTCCCACGCCGTCAGGTGCAAACCTTCAAACCTGATTTCGAAACTAAAATTTTGCAGAATAATCATGAGTTGTCAAGCTTTGTTGTGGCTGCAGCAAGAGTCAAATAGTTTGGTGAAAAGAGCAGCAAAGTAAATATAAATGGTTATACTTTTAAAAGCTATGCCAGCGGCTTTATTCTAATGTGATGAATTGTTTAATCTATAAACTGGAATTTTAGACCAATGCAGCTTAATGAGATCTAAAACCGTGTAAACTCGCGAACAAGTCTGGTGATGAACGCCAAATTAAATGCATATTTTCCGAGTTTACCCAAATTACGAATAAGGCGATTTATCAACGTTCGGCGATCAAAGGATGTCGTTTTACCAAAAAAGCTAAGCGAGGCTCGACGAAACTCCAAAGGGCCTGCCAAAAGTAAACGAGTACGATATGTCGGAATAACGACTGCGCATAAAAACCTGAAATCCAAGTTTTAAAGCAAAATTATGAAAAGTATAACTTTTGTTGACCAAAAATTTATGCGACTGACTTTTCACAGTGGATGAAGAAAAGTAAAATAAGCAAACGTAGGTCGATACATACATGCATACACACATACATGAGCTTTATTTAAGTGTGTCAATAGTATTTATCTTTAAAGCTAATTGGGGACACTATACTTCAATTCATATTTTTTCCCTTATACATAATTTTATCCTTCAGGTTATGAATTCTTAGACTGATTTAAGAGCCTAGCTGTAAGCATTTAGAATGATGTTTCACTGAGCAATAAGTAGAATCACTATCGAGAAAAGTGTGCGATTTGTCGCCTTGGACAAGTTGTTAGAAAGCTGTTAGGAGCACAGCAGAGACCTTTTAACCACGAGTTGATCACAAAAGATAAGCATTCTTAATCTATACTTTCTCGGTGTCCGCATTACCTGCTTGCCGACTGACGTTTATTTTAGAAGCCTGAAAGCTTTAGCTGTCAGTATGGGGTAAGACAGAAAATGAAAAAGGATGAAATAAGTGTCAGAGCAAGATAAATACATTCTCATTCTGCATAATGGATTTAACTGATGAGTCCAGTTCTTACCTGCAGACGCACAAACTAAAGCCATGAGAGCCACCTGCTTCCAGAGAGTGGTCCCGATATCACCCATCTCGCATCTGCCAATCTGTCATTTCTGGCCCTCGCTTTTATATCATTGCGGCAGACACACAATCTATTTCCGAATGATAAATATTATTCTCAGACTCGCGAATAAAACACATGCGGGAGCACATATCAGTGAAATAACGCCCGTTCTGCCCTCGAAAAATCCGGCTCAACTCCTCCAGTATGTACAACACGCGGTTTGCATCCCACGGTCATATAACACTGGGATATGTTTTTATTTTGTTACTACTTTGCAACGATTAATGAACGTGTTTAAGATATGCAGGAATAATTATCTACATATTCAAGAAGTCAAATACAGTTTGAAATAGATACTAATAGTACTATGGCATGATTTATTTTTTTTAAACACGAGCAAAAACAATGAGAAATCGTAACATTTGAATTTCTTCGTTCGGATTAGACAAAAAAACTGGCAAAGCGACAAAACACTCAGCTTACGTATAATTACTGATCCAGCTTTTTGATATCGTTCAAAGCAAGTTACCAAGCAATAACATTTGCGTTCAAAGCTGTTTAGTTTATAATACTATGAGTGTAATAACCAAAATAACTTACTTTGAAATTATGAGAGTAACGCCGTTTTGCAGTCACTGTACCAGTAGTAATAGCGATAGAAGCCCGAGATAGCAATGGTCAGTATAGCTTACTACGAAACAACCGAATCATTGTAGATTCTGACGTCAGTTTTTGAGTCCGGCTTATAGAAACTTAAGAAACTTTGTTCTTTTTTAGTTCAAGCTTCGCTAGCAGACGATCTACTATTCCTTAAATTTATGCAAATTTACCAACAGCCGAGACTGAGCGACAAGAGAATGAATTGTACGATGTTTTAAGTATAATTAATCCAGGTGGAAGATAAATATTTTCAAATCCACATCTATAGGTCGAGTAATTTAAAAGACACACAGCCAGACCTCTCTTAACTAATTGCATTCAAGTTGCAGCTGTCTATTGATTTACGAGCTTCGCTTCGCACTGGTTGGGAGCTAATTTGGCCGATCGATATCATACTTAGTAATGAAAAACCAACACCAATTGCATAAAGCAAAATTTAGAAAAAAAATCCTACGAGAGCTGTTGAAGAGCGATTATGAAGTGATACAAACGCAAACTTTCATATCCTTTGGAGAGACAAGTGAACTATCTCAAAACTTGACAGCTGGTTACATAATTTTGCTAAAGAAAATACAGAAAATAAGGAATCCCCAGCTCGGCAGATGTCTGATTTTTTTCATTTGACAACTTTTTTTATTTTTTCAGTATTTTTATTTCACAACTTTGTACTTTTCTAACTTGACAACTTTTCTTTTTATGTTTTTGTTTGAAAAGATTTATCTTTCGAAATTAAGCTAATTTCGGTAAACTTTTAGAAAGTTCAACTTTGCAGTTTTTCCCGAGCAACTCTTATCATCTCTGAAATGGACCAACACTTTAAATTTTTTTTTTCAGGCAGTGTACTTCATAATACCACAAACCCCAAATCAAATCCAAAATTTCATCAATAATTTTTTTGTAATTCGTTCTATGAGGCCACGAAAAGTCTACTTCTAAAAACACTTGAACTTGCCTACAGAATTGACAGACACCTTTAATTCCTCGTGGGCGGAGAAAAAACTCGATTTTTTCTTCCCTCTCGAGGAATCTGGGGACGAGATTAGACAAATCTTTGACTGGTCAAGACCTGCTAGTTTGGTTGACGTGAACAATTCAGCGGCTCAATTTGTTTAAAATGTCGTTTATGTTTTGCAGCTTTTTCATTTATTTTAAGCCTCGTACTTTCATTTTTAGTGAAAAACGTGACTTTCTGATTCAAAAGGATATCGAATAAATTTTAAAGTGTCCAACAGATTTTAAGCAATATATCGTGTCGGCACGAATAATAATGATATAATCAGAAAATTTGTCCCCTATGCTAATTAAGGACACCTTCTGTCCGGTCCTTGGCCTTCACTCAGTGAATCCCAAATACAAAGCGTATTTTAAAGACCACCAAACAGACAAAATTCAACAACCACTACCAGTTCACCTCGGCAGAAAGGAAAACGTATATTCTTTTCAGCTTTAGCCTGCCCACAGATTCTTTGAAAATTGCCTTCAGGGATTTCAATTTAACGACAACACTTAAGTGAATCAAAAATTATGCATTCTGATTCTGATCTACTGAGTGAAGGGCAGAGGGTAAAGGCGTTGAACGACAACGTAGAATAACTTATGCAAAAGACCACAACTTAAGTAATTTCAAAGCAGCATTTCTCGAAAGCGCACTTAATCCACGCATAACTTCCAGTGAGCAGCCACTGTACTTTGAGCCTGTTAAAGTTGCCAAAGAAAAATAAAAACGCAAATTTGTCAAGATTAAAAACAATTGTCATATAAAAATGAAAAATGAAAAATTGTCAAATAAAAAACAAAACAAAAGTGTCGGCTTTTTTCAACTGAAACGAAACAAAACCAAAGTTTTTGAATTTAGGAAGAGTAAGATGGAACTAGATGACGTTTCACCGGTTCGGTCAAACTTTAATTTTGCGCCTAAGTGAAGGGAATCAAAATTTATCTTACTGAATTGCTGTTCGACTGTCTACTTGACAGCAAATAACTTAATACATTGAGAAAGATTCCTGTGACGCTGATATGTCACAGCTTCCTGAAGAAATGCTCGTGTACTCATTGGTTCAACAACAAACAAACACTCTAAGATTCACGAAAACGATAACAAACATGGACAAAAACTTGTTTAGAAAAGTTTGTTACAATTTGCGACAAAGGGTTATTAAAAATTGCGACAGCTCACTTTATTACAAATTGCGACAGGTACGTTATTACAAATTGCGACAAATTTTATTGCAAATTGCGACAGGTATTACAAATTGCGACGTTATTACAAATTGCGACAGTACATACATGTATTGCAAAAGGACAAAAGTCACATGTAAAGTCGCATTGCTAAGGGACAAAAGTCACGTGTAAACGTCTGGTTGCATAAATTAAGGACAGCGTCTGTTACATAACCTGTAGCTTTGTTTGTAACTTCAGACTTCATGGGTACCCTGTGTAAAGTTATTCACATCCCCATGAAGTAGCTACCTGCCTCTAAGCAAAATAGCCATAACTCAAAAGGCATAAGAATAAGCCACACACGAAGGTTAATTGCAACCCCCAGTTAGAAAGTACATTCTTTTCGAGATGCCAATGTCAATCTCTTTCTATCTGAAGCGAGATGCTTTTATTTGTTTTAAAAACTTTCAGCCTTAACTTTACTTTTACGAAACAACCAGTGGAATATTTGACTTATGATTAACAAAGGCAAAAAGAGCCAAAAAACCTAACCAAATGCAAACCTGAAAAAGAAAGCAAATGTAGTCAAAGGTAATTTGCATGTATTGACAACTGTCTGCATTTATCCATTAGTATCATTATTATGTATTTACAAGAGTCTGCATGGGGGAGCCCTCTTCTGCCGGAGTATAATCAGTTAAAAATTTGGTCATTTAAAAATCAGTTAGAAATATGCTCTATTCATATCCCGTGGTGCAACTCAAAGTGTGTGTGTGTGTGGGGGGGGGTTGGGGGGTGCAAAAAAAAACACTTTTTCTCAGTAACTCTTTGTAATTTTCAAAAAAGTGCGAGGAGGGGGGGGGGGTGTGGCAATTGTCCCCGTTCCCTCCCCAGCTCCGCGGCCCTTGCTATTCTTAGTGTTCAATCAGTTAACCAGCCGAATCACATCTTTTGCGGTACACCAGGTTCAGACAAACTTGAAGAACAGGCAGCTTAAGCGAGGGTTTAGTAGGTCCGGTAGAGCGGTTTGGGTCATCTAAGACTTGTATGGGAATAAACATCGTTTTCATGAAATCGCTGTTAACTGGTACAAATGGCACAATTAAAGTTTTCATCCTCAGCTATTTCTTCCTTGTGTCTTCATTGTGCACCCTGGAGCCGTTGTAAAAATGAAAAATCATCCCTAAATCACTAGCGGTGGCTATAGACTGCGAAAAGTATCTTCCTTTTACTCAGAACTGAGAAAGACAACTGAACGAGCGACGTAGTGGCGAGGGAGTAACAGCGGATTTTAATGTCTCTCGAGATGAACGAAGGAGACTGATCGCAATATACAACGGCTTCAACACGTGTACCAACAGTGAAATAGAGCAATTACTATGCGTACAGAAATAAGAATACGAAACATTTTAAAACTGAATTTGCCAAAACATAAAGAACAACGAGGCTGGAGCTCAGCCAAAATGATCCTGTTCTTATTGATAAAAAACTGTGTATGTGCGGCGGTAGCTCGAACCAGCTATCAACTCTAGTGAACTCAATCACGTTCTTCGAGCCAAAGACGATCTATCTGCCCAAACTAGCGCAGAATTTGCTTTAGTTTGCAGCTGAAGATGCACTCTCAAAGCTGATTCGCCGGTGTTCTTACACAAAACGACTTTCATATATGGTATTTACTCAATCTTATTTTTATATGCAAGAACTTTGTTCGAACAGTTTGTTAAGGAAAAGGAACAAAAACGTTTATACAATACGATCAATGTATACCACGAACATAGTTATTTTATAATTTAGCTTCTATCAAATAATCCACAAAACTAGTGGATCATCGTGGTTGATTTACAACAATTTATCACGTCAAGGATATGTGGGGTGATATCTGTATCAACATTTGATTTTGTATTCTAATAATTTGTTTGGATCGACAGAGGATTATTCAGCATGACGCAATTTCGTCAAAAATCCATTCCAACATCTTTCTGTTTTCAGACGAAGTGAAGATCCGTCCTGGCGGATTGAAAATCTCTAGTACAGTAAATTGGGGTGATGAATCTTAAATTTGCTTTATAACACGTTAACTTTACAAACAAACGCCAATATTATTATGTTAAAACATTTCGATTACTTGTGCAACTCACCATCATACCACTTTTTTCTGACTCCGACGACTGTCCGCGCCCAAATCAGCTTGCTGTCCAGTTCTCAGCCTGGAAACCTGTACAAATACTTTGGAATCCCAGACACCTTGTGGTGATCGGCTATGTAGCCGTTATAAATGAAAGCAAGTATCCAAAGCTGTTTACGAGGAACAAACTATGATAATCTTGTCATTTTTTGTTTGTTTGTTTGTTTGTTTGTTTGTGTACCAGAAACATTGGATACACTGATAAACGTTTATATATTAACAAACAAAGCTGGTAATTATTGTATTGCACTATAAGTATTTTCTTTTGTTCAATATTCGAATTAACGCCGGACCCAGGGTGCGGCGTTTTATTCGAGGGAGGCGTTTATTAATATTTGGGCTCTCAGGCTCGGCGTTTATTCGAGGAAAGTAACAATTGTTTAAAGAAAGGAGATGAACGCTGAAGATGAATCGGAAAAAATATCTATTACATACAAAAACCTGGAGATTCACCTAGTAAAAATATGTATAGGTTTCTAAGTATAGCGAATTGATTATTCTATGAACACGGCGGGCGGTACCAAAACAAATAAAAATACAGCAGAAAATTGCTTCAAATGGTTTCTCGTTGCCATAGCCATGAAGTGTGAGTACATTTGAAGAATCTCTAAAATTGATAATATTTAATCTGAAAGATCGAAGCGAAAAACGGTCGAAAGTTTGTCATCTCAAAACTCGCTGAGAGTTTCGCAAGTGGCAACAATTAGTAAATGCATCCGCTTGCATGTAGGTCAAAATATAATTTCTACTTTTTGTTTTGATCCCTTGCAAACTGCATAAATTGACAATTTCGGAAAAACAATATCATATCATATCCGGCATTCAGGGTTCCTGCACCTAGCAATTCAGGAAATAAGACCTTTTGTTTAAAAAGACTTTGTAAAGCCCAAATTTTGAAAATTTAAAATCCACTTTTCCCCAAAATAATCATATTAAAACCAAGAAACTCAGCAGTTGCGTGAAAAATAGCCACAAGAAACTTCAAAATACGACTAGCATAAGAAATGCACTTGTCTTGAAGAGAAATTTAAGACCTTTTCAAGGCCTTGATAACTTAAAATTTAAAATTATAAGACTTTTTACTGAAGTCGTAGCCACAAGAAACTTCAAAATACGACTAGCACAAGAAATGCACTTGTCTTGAAGAGGAATTTAAGACCTTTTCAAGGCCTTGATAACTTAAAATTTAAAATTATAAGACTTTTTACTAAAGTCGTCTTAAGTCTCGAGTTTTAAAACTTAAGACCGATTTTCCCCAAAACATTTCAAACAAAAACCGAGAAACACAGCATATGCGTAAAAAACAGCAACAATACTTTTAAAATATGACGAGTAGAAGAAATACATTTGTTTTGAAGAAGACCTTTTAAGATCTGAATGAACAACTTTGCCATTTTAAGACTTTTCAAGGCCTTGGTAATTCAAAATTAAACTTACCAAGACTGTTTATGATCCGCACAAACCCTACAATTTTGACTACACTGATCAATTAGGTTCACAAGTATGACATTGGAAATTCCATTATGGCGGTGCATGCAAAGTAATCACCAGGGTATCGTACGTCTTTTGACGGCTTTGTAACCAAGGGTAATTAAAGTCTGACGTCATAAAAGCAGACTTTTATTCCAGAGAAACTGTAACCGCAAAAAACAATTGTGCAAGGAGACAGGAAAGGAGTTCATAACCTATTGAAAATTACAATTTACAATTCAGATCTGTGGGATCAAGTTTAACCCTTTCACTACCAAAATTGTCGAATGACGAATTGTCAAATTATCAATGTTGGTCTGTGTACATTTCGTGTTAATATAATTGAGGCCAACTTGTGAACTTAGAGTACATCATCCAGTTCCCCATGCTCAAAACCAATCAACTGGTTCTATAATGGTACTGAAAGGAGATAGATGACCATAAACTTGGTCGTCCGAACAAGTGCTGCTGTCCGCATTCTTCAGAAACGTAAAACTTGAGCACAACGGCGAATGGTTTGATGTTTTGTTTCGTGCGTTTCTAGTTCATTGTATTCTTTGATTAAACCTACAGTTTTCTGCAGTTTTCTGTAGTGGACGTTGCCATTGATTGTAATATGGTTATTGTAGTTCCAAGAGCATCTGCCAAGCCAAGGCGTAGAACCATACAGTTCAGAGATGCCAGAGAACACAGAAAGATCCATATGGCTCATCTAGTTAATAATCACAATTGACAGACTTTTTTTTGTCTTGAGGACTGTGTGAAAGGCTATCTGGCAGTCTCTGGACTATGTTTAATGACAGCTTTCCGCTTATTTCTGTTTGCATGTCTTCTAGACTCCCCCTCCCCAAAGGAGGATTTGGCACCAATCCCATGATCCTTTGCGTCCCCTCCCCCTTCATCTCGCCCCTTGCCAAGTAGTGAAGTACCTCTTGAAACTAAGAAAGAAGCTACAGAAAAGATTCAGGACACTTCCTGAGGGCCTTGTGGACAAAATCAACTGTCTTATCAGAAAAAATCCACGACATGCTGTCATTAGGAAATCTAGAGAAAAAGGAGGGAGCTCGCGTGCTTGGTGGGCTAAATGTGAACTCAATCACTGGAAGACATTCTCAATCCCAATCGAGTAATGCAATCATTGACCCTGACACCATCAATCAATATTTTCATTGTATTAACACGGACCCAAATTACGTTTCTCCGGCACTTGTTAACAGTATCCTGCAGATACAAGAATACCTGAAATACAGTCTCATATTCTTTAAATGCGGCCTCGATGGACCGTTCTGAGCGTTTTTACTGGCTGAACGCGAGCACGCGATTTAACAGACGCACGGGCGTGCGTCTAAGACCCTATGCATAAATGGCGGCTATTTTAACATTCTTTTGTCTGTTTTTAAAGTAGCCTGACTAGCCTCGTTCTGAAGTTAACATATTCTTTTGATTTTTTGACTTAAGAACGAGGCTAGTCAGGCTAATTTAAATGCAAACAAAAGAATATAAAAATAGCCGCCATTTATGCATAGGGTCTGTAGAGCCATACAAAAAGCGCGCGAAAAATTGTCAGCTATGTTCTAATAATTATCGATACTCAACTTTATACTTCACTTCACTTCACACTTCACCTATCCGTTAATCGTTTTTATTATAGTTTTACATGTGAATTGAGCACGTCTGTTGCTCAATATTTTTATCAACAAAGATTATTGTTGTTATTACTACTATTATTAATGTCGAAAGGTCCAAATTAACAACCTGGGATACAGCCACAAGCACGTTGCTAGAAGGTGCACATTTACGTATGATCACCATCTTAGGAGCTACTCAGCTCCAAAAATGAGTTTTGAACAAATGAAGTGTTTGTCATTAGTGGGGTAAGCACCAATCAAAACAACAAAGTGATCTGAGCCTCTCAGTGCTTGTATAAGTCCTTTAGAAAGTACGTTTGACTAATAAGAGTTGATGTGTCATGTCTGGCGCCATAAGGTAAAGCTGACGCATCGAGCGTTGGTCCTGCGTCAGTTTGCTCTGATGAACAGTGACGCTCGAACGTTTGCTTTACATCTAACCTTACGGCGAAAATACACACGACTGTTAAGAATTGTTGATCAAAACTACGTATTTAGCTCATTTACCAACGTAGACAAGATATTAAACTAGAAATGGAAAGCAAGTATATGCTGCACTATGACTAGTTCCAAGTGATGTATGTAGTAGCTACTCTGCCTGACTTGGCAAGCTTAAAATAGTGGCTACAATTTTTGTGATATTAAATGTTTATTCAACGTTGGACATCTCGGTCAGAGTGTTCGGGCGTACATCATGAATCTTGATTATGTTACTTACTTCCGAGGAACAGAGTTTCACGGTGAAACAATGGACCTGTTTGTTCAAGCTTGGTTGTTCGCGGCTAGTTAGTAGTCCTCCAATGACTTTTCTTTTGAAGAGAGATTGCACTGTGCAAATCTTTTTTCACGAGAAAGAATGGGTGGTGGAGTTTTCTTGAGATGACGGGCAGGTTCAGATTCACGAACATTATCACAGTATTTTTAGCTGCCTTTTTATTCATTCTACCAGAAGCAAGTATTAAGATACACTGAAAATGTTACCCTAGAACAAAAAAGAAGTCAGATTATGTAAATCACACAAATGCAGAAATGAAATTAGGACTGGAACCGTCTACCCAAACCTTCCCAGGAAGCAATGCTACAAATGCTAATTTTACAAGAACGACAACACACAATCATTTGCGGATTCAAACCGTGATGAGATTCGGACAATTGATTTACCTTATCGCATTGTTTTTCGGTGAGATAAAGTCACATGCAATGTGCAAAAACAACAGTGCTCGGAAGATTGTTAATGGTGAATTATCTAAAACATTTGTTAGAGCATTGCTTTCTGGGACCGCTTGGGTAGACGGACCCAGTCTTTTTGTAGTTTCTGGACTGGCGAATTTCAATTCGCTGTTTCAGGAACACCCCTGTACCAGTTCTTTTATTTTGAGTGGAAAAGAAAACTCGCTATTCCATCAGTAGATATGACAATGATTGGTTTAAAGTCCTTTCGAACGTCTGGTGTTGCGTTTTGGAATCAATTGCCTGGCAATACAAGAAACTCTAAAAGCGTATCAAGTAAAGGAATTTGGTATGCCATTGAACGAGTATACAAGTATAATTAGTGACTTTTAGGCTTTCATGTTAATTTGTGTCAACTGCCTTTCCTGATGTGAGCTACGCCTAAATCCGAATTGAAATAAAGTTTTTATACCTATTTGTGTGAAAGCATGTATAGGCATTTTTTTATGTGAGTTCTATTTTGATTACGTTATCAATAAAATAATAAACTATTTTTTATGTTTTATGATAAAACAGGTTTGTACAGAACGCAAACTGCTATTTACTAAATAAATTATTTTCATGAAGCCGTAGTGGTAGAAGTATTATTTAACGTCTATATTCCAACGTGGAGGTGATTTATCAGCTTTTGAAGACGAGATGCTACCGGAAGGCAGGCAACCGGAAGTAACACAATGCAAAAACCACGTCACCAAAAGTCCCAGTACTAAAGGTGACAATGTTCTGTGTTGCATCTACGGGTTGTGTTTTCCTGTGCACTCACTGCTCCACGAACGAGGGAAGAGAATGTCCCACCACTTATTCTGCAAATCAACATTAAGGACTGATTAGAACTGATCGTTTGAACCTTACTTTTATGTTCTGGTTCATAATAATTACTGTTGGTTCTAGTCTGGTTTTCTTCAGTCTTTCGTTACCAAAAAGCACGCATGCACATGCGTATACGAACACATTATGAAGCGTAAAATTCTCCTAACTACTTGAAAATGTATGTAGACAGGTAATGAGAATTGACAGACATATCATTTGGCACTACTGGGAGTGAAAGGGTTAATCTAACACATACACACAACTTCTCTTTAACCCGTATCTACTTACAATAGTTCTTGGGCAGTTGCTGGTGGCGTACCATTCCTGGCTGTACAAACACATCAGCATCCCGTTGCCCAGAAACAAAGTCAGCCACATGCCCACATTCCAAACGTGAGACACGTCTTGTTTCTTCTTGGATGGTGTCAAAAATGCAAACAACACTAAAAAAGGAAAACATAACGTCATTATCTGAAACACAAGGAACTGGTTCTGGACTGGGATCACCATCAATGAACTAATGGTTTTACCAACAGTGACCCTGATAACAGCACTTAATGTGTGCCTGTCCGGAGAGGACAAAAAAAACAAGCGGGATCCATACAGGCGATATCAGATACAGTGGCTAGAAAACGTACAGCGACGTGCTTCCTGTTTGGTAACATGAACACACGGAACCGTAGAATGTTGTGTAACAAGGGCTGTCAATCATGTGCAGTGGCCGTCACTCCAACACAGAAGGAAAGTCGCCAAAACCAATTCTTCTACACAAGGCACTGCACAGCGAGGCAGCAGTCAACACCCCGTCGTACATTGAGCACAAACCCGTTATGAAAACCAGGCGATTTTACCGCTAAAATTCCCGCCCTTGCACAACTGCGACACATACAAATACAGTTATTGGCCCCGTACATGTACTATCCGGGACGGGAACATTCTACACTTAGAAATCCTAGATATAAATGACACAGATACCTTAAATAATAATCAGTGCCTGGCCAGACCACCCGCTTCGTGTCCCCTAGGGGTATTGTGGGTAAACCAAGTGACTGATGCAGAACAAGAGGACAACGACGACGTTCAGAAAGACATGTGGACCTGTAGTACTGCTGCCCTCTGTGCTCTTAATTAGTGCCTAACCCTTTCAGCCCCTGCCAGTTTATCAGCATGTATCTTCTCCTTATATTATCCACAAAATTAGGTTGTTTGGTTATGAGAATAAAACAATTGATCACGCATAGCAAACTAAAAGATAAAAAGCAAAATTCTCACAACCTGTTTACAAGCAAATTACGAAGACAGTTTCAGAGAATTTAGCAATACATCATATGGCGTGTTTGGGGTTGAAAGCTCCGGTATAAAAGCCTTATTCCCTCTTCTTTTCACGCCTCAAAGCTCCAAATTTTAAATTCAAGTTTTGCAACCACGACGAACGGGTCATCTACTTCTAGAATGTTAAATCTGAAGTTTATACTGTAAGAAGTAAACAAGTGATACAGGGGCAAGTGATTCAGGGGCAATAGTTGGGTGATGACTGGTAACAGTATTATAAAACTTCAGGGCAATCTTCACAGTTCTCAGCTCCATATTTGCGCTGTAAGCAACAATTTTCAGAGTTAAAACTAATCAAGAAACTTACTTCCAATACCAGCGAACATAAAGAAGAGTACTGGAAAGAAAAATTTGAAGGAGACAATCAGGACGTATTCATGGACCAGAGCTGATATGACAAACACTCCCACTGCTGACAGATCGCGACTCTTGATCACCTGTTGGGATCGAGACAAATCAATTAAATGCAGCCAAGTTGAGTTTAACTCAAACTTAAAACGATTTAAGTCACAGATTATCCTCACATAGGATCTACTTGTTTATCCGTATATTTTCTCGAGTGCAATGTGTAAATAAATAGGATTTTACAGGAGACATTGCGTAGTGTAATTGTTCCACAGTGTTTCATAAGATAAAATTAAGATGTGGTCCGTAGTTTCGTGGATTTCATACAGTAATCAGTATTGGGTTTTCGATGCTATATTTGGTAATGTACACGTGGTTTGTAGGTCACGTTACTTGACGTGTACATCTGTGTCTGACAAGAGTGTCACGAATTTGTTGTGTTCAGTTGTGTTTAATGCTCTGAACGTCTTTTATATTCATTTTAACACCATTTCACAACCGAACCACTTTCAAACAAACTACTATATAAAATAGAACCCCGACCCGGCCGGTCACATAAACATGAAGGAGCACCATAAAAGGAAGTTCAATGCTTCTACTCTTCCACCCCCCTTCCCCAGGAAAACAAATGGTAAGTCCCTTATTTTACAAAAGTTAAGTTTTTTTATGACATTTCCTTAAAAAGAGTACAAATGTAGGAAACGTTTTCTTGGTCTGTTCACTGGATTCAGTGCTGATTATGGGATGCAGATCATTTGAGAATCTTTGGTAGAGTACAAGCCCACCTTCCTCACATCACTGTAGATGTAAGCGTAGAGCCAATCATGTACAACCACGTTCCACTCTCTATAGTAATCTGCATACGATGTACAGTTCCACCAATCCTGGTTAAAGGCAGTTGATAAAAATGTTACTGTAACCGGCCTGTGTTGTCTTTCAACTGAATGAATGAATGAGTGAATGAATGAATGAATGAATGAATGACGGAAGGAAAGAATGAACAAACGATATGAACGAACGACTGAACGAACGAAGAATGAAGGGAGGAAGAAAGGACGGAATGAATGAATGAAAGACCGAAGGAAAGACGCAAGGAAAGAGTTTAGGTGTGGATGCAAGTGCACGTGAATGAATGGTTGAACGTCAAATGGACAATAAGGGACCGTCGGATAAATGATGCAAAAACTCTTTATGAACTATATAAGCCACATCATACACCACCACTAACATAATTTATCCTGAACTAGGGTTTTGAGCTGTGCTGACCAAACCTTCATTTCTGACCCTACTTCAGGACCTAAAAGATCAATTTTCTAAACCCCATTTCTGATCAAATTGGAGAAACCGATACTGTATTTCAAACAAGACAAAACACTTTTATAAAACAAGCCAGCTACTATAATACACCACAGTTGGAACATAGCCCATACTTTAAAAATATCAGACCAAATTAAGAAAAACTTAACTACTCAACTTTACCCTTGAGTGTGGAACAAAACGGAATACAGCAGTAAATTGAGGGGAGTACCCCAGGGACTTTAACTTTGTTTTGTCTCAATAATACTACAGACATCTGCGAACGACAGAAATTAGATAGGAATCAGCAAAAACAGCAAGACCTAGATCTAGACCTGGATAGACCACTCACTTTGTAAAACATTCTGTCAGCAAATCGTGTCATTTCTGCCCACGCATTCAGCCAGGAATGAAGGATGGCAAAGAAGCCAAGCACCAGTACCATTGTACCTGGCAGCATACAGCTGAACGCTGACAACAGCAAAGTCCTAAATATTTCAGACAAATGTTAGATACTTCACTTTATAAATTGAGTAACCAAAACACACCTATGCCTTTTGTTCTAAAAGTGTTAATGTTTAAAGCTAGATTCTGTACTCTTTAAAGGATATAAATTAAATGTGTGAAATGTTATCATGACTTTACCAGGAAATTTCAAGGACTGGGACTTTCCCTAGGACCTTGTATATATATGGGATAAAGGATTCTTATTAATATGCCAATT
This sequence comes from Parazoanthus swiftii, assembly GCA_025403585.1. NCBI lineage: Eukaryota > Metazoa > Cnidaria > Anthozoa > Zoantharia > Parazoanthidae > Parazoanthus > Parazoanthus swiftii. Next base: position 19,125 of record JAOBYE010628852.1, read on the forward strand.
GAACACAGACTTAAAATACCCAATCGTGTATTAGGTAGATGTTGATCGAAACTGTCAGTACAAAACTTCACTAAACCATTTAACCAAACAAATCTTTAAAATGCACACAGCAGAAAATATTTTTCCAGGTCCTCTCTTATGTTATATGCTGTTTTTCAAGGAATAGCCCATTTCGGAATTATGGTCAACTGCCAACAAACAAAAGCATTGACTCAAGGCCATTTTAGTGCTCAAAAATACAAGAAACATATGAAAAGTGAGAACCTAGCTTTGACTTGAAGTTTCTGTTCGTGAACAGTGGAACATAATTTGGAAATGGGCCATACCAGGCCCTGATTAATCATTCACCAAATCCAAAGAAATCAAGAATTTGCAGGTTGTATACTAATTAACCCCGAATAAAGCTTACAATTTGGCTTAGTGTCTTGGTTTCATGTAGCATATATTGTACTTTCAAAGCTAGAAAGTTTTGAAAAAAACACCACCAACACTTACTTGAAGTTTCCAGGTTCCTTTCCAGTATAACGAAAGACGGGCACACAATATCTAGCGAACACGTAGTACGTGTAGAACACACACATCACCACTTGAAGAAAGTTAGACACCACATAGTCCCAGCGAATTTCAGGTGTCCTTGAAACAATAAAACATTACCCAATGAACTTAAAATAAAAATTTTTACTGTTGGTATTTAGCAGTGGAGGGAGCAGTGAGCACTGCAAGATATAATAATTGGATAATGTTGACCTTTGTTATATATATGCAAGATTTGCCTGGTGAACAGTGTCCTCGTATTCTGAAGCCATCTAATAAACATTTTTGCACTAGTACTGTCATTTCTCTTACAAATCTGAGAATATAATTATCATTGTATTAACCAAAACGCTATTTTGTCAGACTACTTGTAATTATCACTGAAAACACATGCAAACCCCAAAACTCATAAATATCAGTAATCTTACCACCATTTTGTGCAGATTGGGCAGTAGGAATAAAATCTATGGGGGTGGAGGGAGGGTGGTTGGTTTGAGCCCAAAAAACCTTGCAGTGTGGTACAAAAACAGTATGAGAGGGGCAAATAGTTTTAAATATTTACATCACTACAAAACGGGGTTGGGGTCAAGTTTACCCTGGCAGAGCAACCATTTGTCCCATTATGTTTTGGCGGTGCCAGTCATGTGACTTACACAGTCAGAGTCAAACCCCAGCACTTACAAGAAAATTAGCTGAAGGTCCTGGAACTGACGGATAACCCTCCATTTAACCCATTTCTTGCAACTTTACATCAACCCTAAATTTACTTTAAGCTCGAGCACTGCTTTCATCTGGGAGGATCACAGGTGCTGCCATGTGACAACTATTTTCCCATTTAAGCACCAAAACAACTAATAGTTAAATGTAATGTTCACAACTTACATTGGGTAGTGATCTCTGTAGATAAGTGTGGGAACAAACAGGAAGTACAGGTATTGGCCAAATCCAGGAAGTTCTTTTGAGATGTCAGCTGTGTCATCCTCGCTTTCGCCTTCATTTTCTTCACTGCTATTTTCATTGTCACTTTGCTTATCTGTTAAAAGATAGGAGTTCAGGGTTTTGAAAAGCGAACGAATTCATAACTTCTACATCTTGCTTAGCATGGATGCAAAATGAAGCTTTAAGTCGTCTTAATTGAGAACTGAATCTAAAAGTATTTCTGGCAAAGCATCTTTAAGAAGTACATATCGGTTTTTGACCCTTACAGAACATGATTGTACAAGCTGTCAACAGGAAATTTTTAACAACTTTTATGGGACTTTCCAGAACTTTTTTTAACAGATTTGCGGAGAGGGGGAATGACTAGAAACAGTAGAGGAGGGAAAAATTGAAAATTTTTCTGTTTATTTAAAATTAAGTAAACTAACCTAAAAGTGAGCTAGTTAAGAAAAAGATTAACTAGCTAAAAAATTAGTAGAAGAAAAGATTAACTAAATAAAAAATTATAAATAAATCTGGTTTAAAAAATGTTATAATAATAAATTAAAGTAAAAGTACCGGAAAATGAAAACAAATATTTGCATTTTATAAATTATTGTTATACATGTATATAAAATAGATTTTTCACTGATACAAGGGTTATAGAGCTGGGGTGGCAATGGGGGCAAAATTGTTCCCACTTTTTTGAAAATTGTAAAGATTTACTGAGAAAAAGTGCTTTTTGCCCCCCACTTTGGGTCACTAGTTAGCTCCCCCCCTCCAACTTTTAAAGTAGCTCTGTGGCCAATGTGATATCTTAATTCTAACTTACCTTTCTTATCAGGCTGGTGTTTCAAGACCTTTTCAGCATTTACTCGCACAAAAGCATGTACTTTCATGATTAATCTTATCTATGAACAAGAGAATAAACAGCTAAAATTGAGAGTCGTTGATGTGCTTTAAGAGCCAAAACATCCTTATTTAAATTTTATAAAACCAGTAACAGTTCTAAATTTTAACTTTTTTTGTTTTTTAAGGTCAAAACAAAGTTAAGATCTTTTAGACCTGCTTATGAAAGATTTTACAACAAATGTACGAAATACATACCTGCTCAGTAACAATTATTATAGATGAAACTGGAGGAATCTCATGATTGTAAATCTCCTGAACAGGGAAAATTGCAAATACAACCATGTAGATAAAATAAATCAGACCCCAAACAAGGTCCGGTACTGGCAACCATGAGTGTCTATTTGCTGTCCATGCACAGAAAAGTGGAAATATGAAAAAAGTCATTGCCATCATGACTAGCCAGATGTTAACAACCATGGATGGTTTGCCAAATGCCCAAAATACATCAGAAATATCAACAGTGATCCTGAAACAAAAATGAAACACATTAGTTTATTAACTTTAACAAATTAAATTCTATAACATTTTTACTGTATGTAAAAAATATTATTTCTTTATTAGCCTGCGAAACAGGCTCTCCCGTAGTTCTAGCCCCAACCCCCCTCGCGGCCAGAAGTACATGTACAGGAGAGCCTGTTTTGCAGGCTATTTATTTATAAATTCATTAAATTCTTGGCTGTTTGATGGCAGTAAAGAAGATTCTGATTGATGTAAAATATATAACTAGGTACTGTGTTTTTAACATAGGGACACAGTTTTTTGATCGTTAGGTTTACAGATTCTTCCAACAAAACATTAGGGGCAGAGGAGGAAATAAAAATAAAAGTAAGATTTAGACCAGCCTCATTTTCCTTTCAATTTTCACTAGTGTTCCAATGTTCATTTACTGCATTGATGGCCACCATAATGAAGTCTGATATCTCCCTAAACACAAAGCATCCTACTTCTGAAGGCTGAGGATCTCAGCCTGTCAATATTTAACAATAATTATTAACTCTTCATTGGTTGAAAGACAATGAACATCAACCAAATGAGACTACTCTCATACTCGGCAGATTTACTGCAGTGTCTTTCAGCCCTGCATAGCATTAGTAGTTGAAGCAGCAACCTACCGTCCAGTATCAATATAGTCATACACTACAGTGTTGAGAAAGAATACCACCAAAAGAGAGACAAAGATGTTGTAGATCGTCCGAATATGTGTGACTTCCAATAATTCCCTGATAAGAAATAGTGACACACCAGATGATTAAGAAATTTAACAGTGCAACATTTAGTATTACAGACAATTCAGGGTGCCTTTGCAACTGGAAAACATACAACTCATAACCATGGAGGATTTTTTATGGAAGGGAGGGAAGGGGGGAGGCATGAGCAAGGCATGACATTCTAAGGGGCCCAAGGACATGTTCCCCTGGAAAATTTGGAATAAGCGGGTTTCTGGAATTGCTAGAAATTTGTCTAAAATTCAAACTGAGACAAAAATCTAAACTGAAAATTATATGTACATGAAGCTAGCAGCATTTGAACAGAAAAGTAAATACAAATTGGTCATTCTAATTTGTGACTGATAATAATCACAAGCATCATCTGAGATCCAGGGATGATAAATCAGGTGACAATTAGTTCCAACATCATCAAACACTGTTGTGATGATGGAGGAAAAGGTTGAAAAAGTACTATCAGCCAGAGCATATGGCCTGTGACATAAACATAACTTTTTTTCTCAAAAAGGAGTTTGCATAACATAGATTTGGTTTTATTCTTCAAAGCAACAGCTGTAATACCTTTTCAAAAGAGTAAACTTCAGAAAAGTATTGGGGGCGTCAACCCCCTTTTCTTCCAGTCCCAAGCTTTGCAGTCCCTGTAATGGCATGTTTTCTACTGGTGGGGTTATTGATTTTCAATTTCCAAAAGTGAAAAAACTTAAATTTAAATAACTTTCTACCAATTTCCAAAAATTGTGATTGTCTATAAAATGAAAAGAATTACAGCTTGAAGATAACACATTTTCTCTTGCAAGAAACTCTTTTACTTGTTCACTGCACTTGTTTGTAAAAATAACTTTGATTAAATGGCCAAAAAGCAACAATTCTATATATCTCTGAAGTAACATCCACTTTATGTAAAAATGACAAAAGAGTGGACACAAATGAGCAATACCCCCAGTAATTAAAATATTGGGGAGGAAAAGTTAACCCCATGTTAGGTTTGATTGTGCTGCCATCGCTCAACTTACTAGTTTCAATGTACAGCACACATGATACGTCTTTTTCAGGAAAAGGAATTCATAACTTTATTGAACAGTACAACTGGTTTATATATTACATTTGTTGGTGATACTTATTTTTAGTAATCTTTACGACTATTCTACACTTAGTTAGCATAGTACTGATGACTACAGGTACTTCAAGTAAACACTTAGTCATCGAAGGTAAGGTTTGGGAAATGGGGTACACTGAGTGGGAAAAAAGGTACACCTTGGTTTACGGTCATCACGTGTCGAAGTTGCGAGGGTCTTGGGACATGTTTCCCAGAACATTTAGTTCTAGTTAATTAATCGCAGGTTAGAGTTGAATTGAATTTAAATGTTGCCTTTGGTGACTTTAAAAAAACTGCCAGACGTTAGTGCTGGGGAAAGGCGGTACAGTTACCTGGGAAAGTCGGTACAATTTACCGGTGTACCGGCCTTAAGAAAAACACTGAGTCAACGTGTATGCTCTTACGTTAACACCCCAGTCTGTAACAGTTGAACTCAGATTTTTTTGCAGGGAAACAGAACTTGTTTTTCCTATAAAATTATAATTATAATAATACATCTTGTTTGGAATTTTACTTGACTATAATGGTTACCCAGTAACCATAAATTTATCTCTCTTATATTCACAACTCAGAAAGCTGGGTGTTCTTTAGAAAACCTATCCCTGCAATAAAACTCGCTATAAAATACTTTCTAACATATCTAGAATTTACAACATAATAAGTGATGAAATTTTGGGTTGCTGGCATATTTTGACAGCCTTGGTACCAATATATTGAAATCAAATGAACTTTCTTCCAGTTCCCTTTTCAGTTAAAGCAATCAAACAATATTATTTGGTACATTTTTGATAGTTCAACATGCAACTTACGTTAACACTGATGGTCTTGGTTTAAAAACCTTCGTTCCATTTTCCTTGTCAACTCTGCAAGTACGAATACAAAATCTATGCTATAAATAAACCCTTTCACAGTTTTCATCACCTCCTTTTACTATACATAAGATTAAGACAAAAGAAAATACATCTTTTAAAAGGTATGTAAAAAGTGATTATATCCTCAAAACAGGAAGAATAAATCAAGGCTAATATATCAGTAATCAAAATTTCAAAACTCTATACAGATCACGGAATCCAAATTCAATTTGTATGGAGTTTAAAATTATTTTGATTATAAAGGTTACAGTCTTCAGCTATTCTTGTTTTCACGTCTTAATATTTGTATCAATTCCTTTTAAAGTACACTTTTTGTCAAAACCTGATGTATGTGTAGAACAGTGGAGATACAGTACAAGGGTTGAAATGTGGCATTTTCACCTAAGGAGGCTATAAGATACTGCCCCTCATTCTAGACATTAGCATAAGCTAACATTAGGATGATGAATTGGAGATATTTGCTGTAAGTTTTTGTCTTAACTGGTATCTTCAAATACAACCAAGTTGGTAATGGAAACAAAGGGTCTATCTTGAGGAAGCATTTGAAGGAGGTGAACACATTGCAAGAGTGTTAAATTGGAATTATAATTTATTACATAACTAAGTAAACACTTGCTCTATACAGTTCTGGCCCTTGTCCAGCTGATTTACTTCACTGATTGAATGATTCAGGTTGAAGGCAGCTTGCACTGGGCCGCCTGTGATGGTACTGCACTCCAACCTTGCCTTTTCATTTAAAGTTTGTTGATACGAGTTATTGTATACTCGTATGGAATTTCATGTTTTCTCTTCTTACTCGTAAATTTGAGTAAGTATCGCATTGCCAATATCTTAAAATAGAAAGAAACCGTTGAAAGAAACCAGTGTGAGTGTGACCTTTATTTCCGTTTTAACATGTACAGGAAAAGCGCCAACGGGTCAACGGAAAAGAATCGCTGCTGACCGTGTAGCGTGTAAAGAGCTAGTTTCCGCAAGGATCAAATTTGCTCATTTTTAAATGTAATTCTGAGTTCAATCAGATTTTATATAGCTAAGCAATCCGCTTATTTTGACCTACCGAATCGCACTCTGGCCATTGCACACAGGTTCAGGTTGCTCAATGTCTTTCAAAACATCTTCGAGAATGCCGTTCAACTGACCGTCGATTTGTTCAAGAACGCCTGCTTTCCACTTCTGTAAACGAAAACATTGAATGGATGTTTGTGATTCGGAACCTCTGATGGGAAACTAACTCATTAATATTACATATTCGCTTTAAAAACGGAGTTTCTTTTCGAAATGCTTGATACAAACCTCTGTTTTGTGACGAATCTCCCGAACTCGTGCTTCGATTTCATAGTTTTCTGTGAAGTGATTCCGCTTCTTGTCTGAAACCAAAAAAATCCAAATATTAGCCAAAAAAAGAAAAGAAGTTCTGTATCACAATATTATATAAATTCATTCAAAATGATACCTCCATTCTTACGTCTATTATTCGAAACTCTTTCCATTTCAGACTACCCAATTCGTATGTAATTTCCTCTAGTCAACAGAAGAATGAAAAACAAACTCTTTCCGCAAGAATTGCCAAGTTTTGCCTGGTGCCCCTGCAACAGGAAGTGACGCAACACCTTGACGCAAGAGCAGAAAGTCGCAGATACAGGAACTGGCTCAAGTATTTTTTAAAAAATGACCAAGACAGAGACAATCACGCGTGCGGAACCTCTCACTTTCTTCACTATGTCCTTGAAGTTGAACTGCGTCTCGGGAAGGCAAATCTTAAAGCCCTTAAAGTAGCAGGCGCCAGCGAAGCGAGGCTAAGAACGGACTCCGACCCTTGGGTTTCCGAGGATGATACAGCAACGAACGAGCGATGACCTTCGATAGCCTTCCAAGGTTCGTTCTCCTTGTCAAAATATTGCATAGGCAGCTAGAAACGTTGCGACAGTAGCCGCGTACAAATGTGATGTAACTTGCAACAAAGCACTTGGTAGACCGGAAGAGATTATTGTAATACGGGAAGTCAGTGAAATGCTGTGCACTTCAAGAATCGACACATGCTCTTTGCTTGTTTTTATTTTCTTAATTTTTTTTGCGAACGAACTTTGTCCCCGAAAGGTTCAGCGATGTTTATGTTACGTTTATAGGGCATGTACTAAAACCCGGAACGCTTGGAACGCCGGAACGCCGGAATTACTAAAACCCGGAATTACTAAAACCCGGAATTACTAAAACCCGGAATTACTAAAA
>JAOBYE010628964.1:0-10008 GCA_025403585.1 Parazoanthus swiftii
TTCTCAGAGGTCAAATCTTTTTTTTTCGGTAATCGAATTGTTTTTCACTACACTTTTGTTATGTTTGGCTTGCCATACTGCTGCCTCTTGTCTCGGTGTGTTTAGTTCAGTCCACAAATCTTCAGCCGCACTAATAACGTCAGGCCACCAAATGTCTGCGATCAAGCGCAGGCATCTATTGTCATCTATGTCTTGATCCCATCGATTACATTCTTTTTTTATTTTTTATTAAGAACCAGTAAAATTTTATTCAGGCTCAATGTTCTTTTTTTATTCTGCAATTTCAGCCGCAAAATGTTCTTCTTTTGTTCTTAACTGCTATGTTTTCCGTAGGGGGTTAAACTCGCCTAAAATTCGGAAAGGCGCTTTTGTGCACTGTTTCACAAGAAATTTGAAGTGCATGCCATTTGCAACACAAACCTTTTTTTGAATGCCATGAGAGCTGAGTACTGTAGGACTACTGCAGTTCAACATTGTACACTTGCATAAATTTTTGGTTCAGCCTCAGTTTGTACTTATGTTATTCTTTTTAAAATTTTCGGGCCAACTTAGCCTCAATGTTCTTATTAAGTTTGTTCTTAACAAAAAAGAGTGTATACCTTTTGTTAATGGCGCCAGGTTTTTGAACCGTAGAACAGGATAGTTTTCACGTCAGAGTCGAATAATCTTAAATTGGTCTTCAGGCTGAATTGTTTTTATTTCCAGACAGGTTTAAGAAGAAGAAAGGCCGTTCTGGTTTTGTTAACAATTTTGCTTTTACATCTTGTTCGGACCCTCCGTCTGTGCTGCCGAGGTAGATTAAAAATGTTGCATTCTCTACGGTGGCGTTGTCAACTCAACTAGGAGTCTCTCTTAATGTTGTTGGTCCGCATTACTTTATTTTGGTCTTGCTTCACTTGATGTTTAGGCCTATCACTCAGTTTTGCTGATGAGGACTGATAGAAATTGAACTGCCCTTGTGCATCTTCCCTTTAGGTACTTCGGTTACTACGCACGTATTCTCTAGCTGTTATTTAACGATTCCATTTGTAATTATTTTCTCTTCAAATTGTATGTTAACATAATTGTACTACAGAGAATAAGACACGTATATTCACTGATTCTTTTTAATACTCAGATAGATAATAATTTTTAACGCTTTCATTCTAGTACTTTTATTCGACTTCTGAAGAAATTTAATAACTCATTAACTGTAAATTATCAGTTATCCTAGTTTTTCCTGAAAGTATACTCACGATATCTTAAACTTGTAGCTTTTTTCTCTTTTCGCACAAATACATTCGTGGCTAGCTGTTTGTATTACGTGCACGCGGCATAGAAGGATTCTTATATCGATGCAGATGGATTCGAATTACTTAACACCTTTCCCAGCCCCAAAGCAACTCCGTATCAACGTAACCAAATTCTAAATGTTCTCACTAGGGTATGATTTATACAAGAGTCTATTTGCAAATTTACTTATTACTTTTCACTGGTACGAAGGTACGTCTTAAAATCAGGTCAACCAGCTTTGTAGTAATTGTACCTTCGCGATAGTTTTGATAACATATACTGAAAAATTGATTTTAGTTTTTACTGATAATGTTTTAGTTCGAACTTCTTTATTTACTACAATTCCTTTAATATGTGCATAAGTTTAATAGCTATAGCTCGATATTTTTTCGTGCTCGTCACATAGTAAATTAAATGCAGTTCAAGTCCCGTTGCCTTCAATTTCATGGTGAGGTAAACAATTCAAATTTTACCAAATAGTACTATTAAGATTAAAATCTAGAAGATTTGTAGTAATGGTAATACTCTTAAACATAATTTAATGTTCTGCGTGACGTTTCAGTTTGATAAAGAAATCAAACGATTAGGAAAACTAAAACCAAAAGCCATAAAAAGGAAGAAAATGATCGGGAATACCACGAACTGCAAGGCTGCAAATTAAAAACAATCTTTATGATACGGTGGTTCAGGAAAACAGAGTGCTGCTAAATTTCATGCACGGACTCGACGCGTGTTTTAAGCAATTAAGATCAATCTTCTAGCCTCATGGAAGACGGGCCAGATATAACAACATTGACATGTAATTTCTATAGGTATATGCAATGTTGGAATTTCTATTTCTGAGTATAAAGTGATTCTGCCGTTTTGCCAACCTGGAACCACAATGTCAGTGTTTCGAGTACCGATCAGTGTATTCTGTGTCTGACACCAACGGATGTCAGTGTACAGCCATACACTACACAATTGCGTGAAAATAAAGTTCAAAAAATAATCTAAGATTTTGCGGCTTCGCAACTTGTAATCTGTATTAAGACCTGAAAAGCTGTGTAATTAACATAAGTTTACCAGAATACACTAGATGGTTACCTTCCGTTTTCTTAAAAGTTCAATATTATTTCAGACGAAAAAGCTTTTAGAAGCGAACTTTCCAGATACATTAGGAAGTGTCTTTATCTCATGCAGCCGGGAGAGTTCCCCAGGTGACGAATTACTGACACTGTCAATTAAAATTCCAAATATGTTATTTTCTGTTGCTGTTCATCATTTAGAATGGCGTCTATTTTACCGCCTTTTTTGGTTACTTGAACGATGTCAAACCGTTCTTGTGTGAGCACAGCATGCAAACATATTAGAATTAAATGGTTTTACTTTTTGCCAAATACAAGCAGTCTTTGAAAGAGTACACTTACGATTTGCATAACATCAAGCGGCCGATCATCCATAGTGATAAGGCAGGTGTTTTGTCATTGCGGTGAATAAATATTAGCTTGCGACTTCTTTGACACTGAATCAATTTGAATGTGCTCCTTTCTGCATGATATAAACTGTCTTTATTCGGTTCTTTCTGCAATTTCAAAGACAGACTCGTTACAAAGTTCCGTTCTCTACCTTTCTTACCAAATAAAGGACACGATTTCAATGAAATGTCATAAGTCTTCTATTTTTGTAAGCATCAGATCATTCTGACACTGCTATCATGTTTTTACGAATTAAAATGCACATGTTAACCTTGTTCCAGAAAACACATCATCTCTTTTTCAAAGAAATACTGCAGCACGTAAAGTGGGTACGCGTTAAAATGTTATTTAGCACCTATTGTTGAAGTATTTATTGCATCTGCTATTTGGGTGCCAGCTTTTAATAAACCCATTATAAAAACGCAGCAATATCAATATTCTGTCGTGCCCTTAAGGCAACTTATTTTTATGGAAATTCGCCTGAAATGTCAGTTGTCGCGTAATACGCCTTTTTGAACATTGCCAAGAGTTGTTCATCGTTGGGTTATTTGGTGAACCGGCCACAGCATGTCAATAAAATTGCTTCTTTTTTCTTTTCTAGTTTTTCAAAGTTTATATCAATTACCAACATTTTACGTCTATTCAAATGAATAGACTTGGAAGGTAAATACATTCTAATTGCAAAACTATAGAGAAAACAGTTACTTCCGAGGCGGTTGAGTCTTTTTACTATGCAAAACTTGACAAAATTCTGTAAAAAATTGCCTCAGGGTAAAAATTGAGAAAAAAAAAAAAGAAGTGAGTGAAAACATTTTTTGAAACGCTATGTTTATCGCATTCCAACCTTCTAAAGTACGTGACATATCAATTCACCATTATATCACAGACGTAATTCACATTTTAAGCCGTCATGTCGCTGCCTCGTTTCTCCGTGCTATGACCGTGTTTTTCTCTGTTCGAGAATATTGAATATAATCTGGAATCATCAAGGAAGTCTGAATGTGATTATTTCGTAAAATGGAAAAACATTAACAAAAGGGCAGTGGCAAATAGCTCTTAGATTTAATTAAGGTGCTCAATACAGCAAAATGACATATTCCTGTGTAAAAAGACCAATCAGATGGCTGGATTGTTGTTTAACCCATTTGTCTTTTCCTTCACGCTTCTGAGCAAGCATATCATCGGTCGCAGCGCGAGGTGCGCGGGGCACGTCTTACTACAAAAACAAGTTTTCAAAAACGTTATGCTTCTTCGAGCAGTGATATTTTCTCTTTGGTGGAAGTTTCTGGCAGCAGATTCTCCCCTTTGTACAGCTGAAGGTAAGCTATACACGTGCTATGCTGCTACTGCTACGACTAATTACAAATTAAGGTTTACTTGCTTTTGGCTTCGTGAACTTCACTATGACAAGCGTTGTAGCGTTCTGAAACGTTTCACAATAATGTTTTATTTTGTGATACGACTCCTATAATTAGTTGCCATCTTTTCTTTGTGTTGGGCAGTTTAAACTCATAAGAATGAGCTGTTCTGTCAATATGATCGCCTGGTAAAATTTTAGTCTATGCAGGGCAAAAACAAATTACGAATTAGAGGTAATTTAGCTCGCGTGTAGAAGCTATAGCAGCATTTTGAACCTGTTGAAGTTGTATTTCCGCGTCAGTCAGATATGCTTTAGAAAACAAACATGGACGTCTGTCATTTTTTTTAGAAACCGCTGTCATCAGAATTGTCGTCAAAGAGATTTCTCACCCAAAACTTTCGTGCAAAAATAGTAGATTTTAAAGTTTGATAAATTCGTTATTTAAAATAATAATTTCAAAATCGGTAAGGTACAATGAATTCCAAATTATACCACCAAAGCATCTACAGTTGTTTACAACTACCACCAATTGACCAAAGCATTTAGAGTTACTTAAAACAACTTTTCCTCTTTCAGTTGTCAGTTTTATTTTAACCAGCCAACTGCATATTCCTGCTAACTTAAGGTTTCCAAGGAATTTGTAGACCGAGATAATAATTGAATATATTAATAATAAACTTGAGCCTGGCATATTCACCGATCTTCAATAGTGTCTGTACGGCCACTGCTTATAAAGGAACCCAAAGTCATGGGGTTTCTCATCGAGTTTGTCCATGCTGTTATAGTAAGCTTACCAAAACAAGAGAGAAGAGAATTTTGACGCCAATCCCTTGGTTTCGGATGAAAACCAATTATGAAAGAAAAAAGAAGCAACTTCGATATTAAAAGATGTCGAGAGTACGTTTGCAGTTGGCATCTAGTGGCCTTTAGCGGCGGTAGTTTTCAGATTAACTAGACTTTTTGTTTAAGACTGGATAGACAAATAAATCGTTCCAACAACTCGTGAAGCAAATAAGGAACCTTTAATTTAGCGAAATGACCAGCTAGAAAAATATCTAAAGAAAAACTGCAAAATAATTATATTCACATTGGGTTACGGCTATAAATAAATTTTGCGATCAACAGGTTCAAATTATGTCTCATTATATTTTACTTTTGAGTTCATTGCGGTTTCTTTACCACAACAGGCTCTTTTCATACATGAATTACTTCTTTACATAATAATGTTTCAGTCTAATTATCCATCGTCGCTCTACATAATTACCTTTTTTCAGTTAGCTGCACAGATAGAAATTACTTAACAAGACCCTTTTGAATGGTGCTTCTTGACTAGCAATGATATCCAATACAGTTAAACAGATGTCGATTTTCACCACAAAAAATGACATTTCTTGCAGATGGCGTAAAGTTTCGACTCTTTAACAGCAGTTTAACTTTTCGTCTTCCCGAAGGGCTGCATCGCGTTCGCGTGCTAGCCGTAGGGGGTGGGGGTGCGGGCTGTGATGGCCTAGTATATGCTAAAGCGCAAGCGAGTTTGCCCGTTGTTGATGTTATCCACGTCAGAGGTCCTGCTGAAATCAATGTCACAGTGGGGAGAGGAGGGACCAAAACTGGGGCCGGCATGCCTTCGTCTTTTGGTAAAGTCACCTCCATGGGAGGAGCGGGCTGTGAAACAGATTATAGTCGCTCTTCATGGGAAGTTATTAGAGGCATCCAAAGGTTTCATTTAAATACTATAACAAGAGGTAAGTTACTGCTATTGTTAGTCTTGTATTTCATTTGGAGAGAAGTTTGTTTAGCTATATAGCCGTAACAGTATCCACAGAGGCAAGCTCTATCTACTGTCTTTTGTAATATAACACACGCGCGCACACGCAGACAGACAGATACAGATAAGAAAAAAAGGAAGAATTTCAGTCAAAAGAATACGAAACAGAAGAACGTAGATGAAAGTATGAGCCAGGTGAAATATTCGAGCTAGTACTGCTATTTACAGTGGAACCCCGGTACAACGATACGCCAAGGGAACAGTAAAATTACATCGTTATATCGTTATATCGGGGTATCGTTATATCGAAACTCCCGATACAACGATATGGCCGTAAAATATCCTAAAATATCGTTATATCGGGGTAAACTTAACATGTACATGGGAAAGAGACGGCTTAGAACTCGTATATCATCATAAAGAGCTGTTGACCGAATAGTTGAATAATAACTGATTACTGCAATTCAATAAATCTTTGTTGTTGATATGTTGTGTAAGCACTTTGGAGACTATGAACTAGTAATATCGTTATATCGGGAACAATTTTACGTTAGGTGCGCCAGATTCACATCGTTATACCGGAACTATTGTTATATCGAAGACCGTTATATCGGGGTTTAACTGTACTACCTTTTTCACTTGTTCAGTCACTATCACTGCCACCATTACCCAACTGAACAGACGTGGCATTAAGCTCGCATTCGATTGTGATTGTGTATTTAAATGTAGATTCTTACTCTCTTTTAAATTGTCTACCAGGTGCGGACGGTAGTGACCGCGGCGGCGGCACCAAATATGGAGCTGGGGGAAAAGGAGGAGTTCTTATTAGTGGAGAAGGGCCTGTCGCTTCTCCGGGAAGCCATTCCACTTCTGGTCAGGGGGGAAGGGGATACGGTGCCGGAGGGGGATCTGGTGGAGTCAGCCCCAGTGATACTCCATATACCGGCGGTAATGGCGCTCCCGGTACTGTCTACATTGAGACGACGCAGGCGGGTAAGTGAAATGTAACGTTTTTGACGGGTATATAAATTCGGTAAATCTTGCTTGTTTAATTAGTATAGTTACTCAGATACCTTTAAATGCGATTTGGGTTAAAAGTTTGAAAACTTTCTATGTATCTACGAGTAACTTTTAAATATGTAGTTGGAGAATTAAAAACAAGATATTTTAGTTTCGGTAGTTCCGCATCAAACTAATCACTCTTTCAGTTATTTCAAAAAGCTGTTTGGATTTTTGCAAGTCATTGTTCGTTATGTGTTTCAAAGTTGAGTTTGTTTTTTCGTTTTTTTCTCCCTTAATGTTTAAAAATTCTGCAGCAACATTTTGCGTTCATTTTCTCACAATTTCCACAACAAGGCATAGGTCGCACTTGGTACCAGTATTTAAATTGCGTTTGTTGGAGCAAAGTTTGGCATGGACATGCCAGTTCAGTTGCACATGCTGAAAACAAGTGCTGAAAGACATTTTTGTTAAACAGAGAACTTTGCGGCAAGTGCGACCATGGCCTAAATGTCAATCGCTTCGTTCCGATGGGAACCACTAAAATTCCCAGTCTCAAGCACACAGTAACTAGTGTTTTGATTGGCTAATGTTTCTCTATCACTTTCGTGATTCTGTACTGATTTTAGATTTTGCACGGCAATTTATAATTCACTGCACTACTTTCGATCAGCAGAACGTAGACATATTTGCCACTCTACGGTTACGTTCGTAAAAGACTTTAGATGGCAAGACATCGAAACAATATTTTTTGTAAAATTTTGTCATGAAGCTTTTACATCCCAACAGGTCGTTGTATATTATCGGTCAATTAATATTTTGTTTCATACACATCAAGCTTTAGAATTCAAAAAGATAAAACAACTTCAATATTCTTTTTGTCTTATTTATGGGGCCTTATAGGCGGGATGTTATGGTATGTTTGAGCAATTTTAGGAGTTTGTTTATAAATATCTGTACATCTCGTTTAACAAAATATTACTTTGCACTGTTAAATTAGAACAAAACCAGCCAACAAAGATCGACACTAAAAACTCCACAAAATATATTTTTACCCTAACTATCCCAAAAGACCAGAGGTAATGAGCGGTTCTTACACTGCAGAGTATTATCGGTCGTGATGTGACAACCATTTGTTCTGTACAATCTGTTATGCGTGTAGCTGCTAAAGTTCTCCCTTCATACGTGGATCATATGCGTAGCGTCGCACGTAGTTGTAAAACTGGTTCGTATTTATAACCTGCATATGTTTTATTTGAAGGTTGCCAAGAGGAAGTGAACGTCATATTTGCGGTTGAAGGGTTGAAGTTCGAAGAGCGCTATGAAAGACAGTTACGATTCGTTAGACACCTGTTTTCTGTTCTTCACCAGACGAAGAATCGAAGTATCGATGCTCAGGTTGGCCTGATTGTGTATAGAAATAACGCAAGTCTTATATTCCCACCTGGCTATCACAAAAATACAATATCTTTGAAAAGTGCCACATTGAAAGCTGAAAATCCCTTCAATGATTCGTCCGAGGTTAACTTCTCACAACTTCTAGAAACAGTTCATTTAGCATTTGCCAACAGCAGTGATGAAAGACGGCTTCGAAGTCTCGTCGTTTTTACTTACTCCAGAAACGTAATTGCGACTAAGAAACTTCAGGAGTACAAGAAACAGCTGTTAAATCTCAACGTATCTATAACTGTGGTTGGGCTTGCTTGGGACGCGACTCCAGGTGACCTGGCTAACTTGACAAAAGACCTCAACCACGTACTTGTAACGAAGAAAAACTCGTCTGATTTGAATCCCCTGAGTCCGTGGATTCTCGACTTGATCTGTCAAGGTATGCGCAATTTGGCTTGCCAAAATGTTTTTAGTTAAAATTGTAAGGCATAAGTTGCTAAAACAGGCTGTTTTGTACGTCAATACCTGTGACAATCACTCTTTTAACGACGTACTTACAGGTTTTCCAGGTTGAATAAGCTTGATGTATGTTATGTGGCTGGGTGCTTGATATTTCAACGACTTTCATGTTGAAAAACCGTTCTATTTTTCTTGACTTGCGGCGCTTAAGTTTTATAACAAAGTATCTTGTTGTTGTTAATATTATTTTTATCGTTATTATTATTGCTATGCTTATTTCCCTCTGTTTGTACAAGCTGTTTTGGTGCGACTATATTTTGGTTCCAACTTCCCTCCCTCCAAACTTAAAAACCAACCTTTTACGAATAAAATTTTCCTTTCAACACTCGCTAGCGAATGGCACTATGATAATTTCTTTGTTGTTTACCAAAAAAAGGGAGAAAAAGAAGAAGAAATAAGTACCACTTGTGTGCGACAAATCATGCTTTTTACAGTCGCTGTATTTAGCTCTAATGTTGTTTACAAAGCCAACAAAACATCGTCTTGCGTATCTCTAGACAGTAATACACAAATATTTTTATAGACCTCGACATCTGCAAAAGGGTAAAACCTTCCCCTAAAGGAAGTATGAAAGCCCTTTTTTTACCCAGCGTGGCATCCATTGATCTGAACATGAACCAAATTAAACCAGCAAAATCACAAACTAACTCATCAATTTGAAAAATTAGAGTTCCCATCATGCTTTAAGGTATAACGCTTTCCACAAGTAAATCATGAAACAGCTATATTGCGGAATGTCGTAATAGGACACAAGATTTTTCTCTCTGCCTTTGGAGTATTTTACCACACACATCAATGTGTATACTGTTGTTTGGAGATACAAGCAGTTTTGTTGGCAACGTTTCTACCATAAAAAAGGTCTTCTTTCTAAAAAAAATGAATTTCAACCTGAAAATATATATATATAAAAGATCTAGAATAGCAAGTGGCGAGGAACGTTAGATCCTTGTAACTGACATTAAAGGGGTACAATCTGCATACTGACAAACTTTGTACTCAGATGCCTCTTGCTTCCTGCTTTCCCCTGAAACGTTCTAGAACTTCTGTTGATATAATAAATAATATTTGCAGCCCTTAAATTTGTTGCATGTAATATTGAAGAAATAGAATCGGATTCTACTTCTGTAGCATTGCGCGAAACATTGTATGCAGCAATTTCAGAGGCTGAAACACATTGCGATTTTACCAAAGCGCGCACCATTGCGTGCAACAGTTTCAATTCAGAGGTTTAAACACAGTGCCAT
>JAOBYE010629075.1:0-12074 GCA_025403585.1 Parazoanthus swiftii
TTATTACGGCCACTTGTTATTGGCCCGGCGAAGTGCCCATACATTTTCGTGTAAGAAAACCTCGTTAATGCGGCCACCCCATTAATGCGGCCACCCGTTAATGCGGCCACCCCGTTAATGCAGCCAACGGCCACAATCTGAAACTCCAACTTGTAGATTCCTTTGTAATTCACTTCGTTATACGGCCACCCAAACCACAGTGAGCATTCTATATAAAGGTCAGACAAGCCGAAGTGTCAAACGAAAACATATGTTGTTAAAAATAACGTCATTCTTGACAAACAACAACGGTAGTTCCTTTTTAGCTGAAAGTATACCTGTTTCCTTTATGAATGGAGATAATTCGACCCCCAGCAGACCAGCTAAAAAGACTTGACGCAACTTTAAAGTAGCGATCATTAATACGGCCAAACGTCTATGGCCTGTTGACGACCGTTTTAGCGGAGTTCTACTATATACACTCACGGATAGGCCTCGTTTACGCTATCAATACCGGATAAGGCTTTCATACCACTGTAAACACTAAAACTGTTTGCACTAGGAACGATTTTTCTGGCACACTTTTCGTGCCGTTTCGAACGTGAGTCGCAACACCGGTTTTCGAAGGTGATACAGCTGTTTCAAAACAGGTGAATGACTAGTGAAAAGCGCAATACCGAGACCGCAATGCATGATATAAGCTCGTATTTTGCTTCTTGCTAAGCCTTGGCCCGATCCAAACGCCGCTCCACTCATGTGCCGAACCTAACTCAATGAAGTTCGACTCTAGAGCGACTTTGGTTGATTGATTGTCGGTTCTGGTTCGAACCAAACAGAGTATTACGTTATTATTACACGCAGAGTTTTATTGGAAATATTATAAATTATCTTAATTGATGTGTTAGGTTTGGCACATGACAAGAACGCCGTCTGAATCAGCCGTCGTTCCAACGTCGCATAACGCGACCCACCCTGCCGAACTTAACGTTGTTCGCCGCTCCAAACCTAATCTGCCGGACCAAACTGATTCAAACGCCGCTCTTCTGCCGTACTTAACTCATCAGTTTGGTTCGGCACTTGAGTCAGGAGCAGCGGATTGGACCTTAGTCTTTACCCAGTTATCGTAATTACTTAAACTCGTACTTTAAAGGTTTCGTTTGCTTCGTGTATGCGTCAATGGATGGTATGCAGAGTGAAGTACGGGGTTCCCACAATCCCTTTCGTGTTTGGTATTGCCTTTGTAGATGTCAACGTTTTTTGAAACAGCTGTATGAAAGGTTTTTGTGCTGTGAAAAACCTGTTCCTGTTTACATTGCAACGCAACGATTTTGTGCCGGCACGAAATTCTGCACGGTGATGCGAGGGAAGCCTTTACTTCATTTGGGGTATATATTTATTTATTTATTAACTAATGTTTTATTAGGAAGCCCAATTCGTTTGCATGGTTTTCAAAGAGGTCCTAATTTCTTTTTTAATACTTTAGCCATTTCAACTACTTTAGAAACTAAAACAAAATTACATTTACCACAAGCTAGTATACAAGTAGAAGAAGAAAATTAAATGTAAAAATAGACATGGCCTAGCACGTTGCAGGACTCAGTTGATGCCGAAATAAAATAAAAACAGTCTTTTTAAAAATGAGAAACATGAAGTTTCAGCCACAGCCCAAAAACGTAGGTCTTATTATGAAAAAGAGGTGTGTTTTTTTTCTTAATTTCAAAGCAATGCTTGACTGATAATATTACATAGCAAAAATACTGTACACTAGTTTTGCAACCAAAACGAAAATGTAATACTTTTTTCATTCAGTCTTGCTTAAACTTTGTCCGACTATACTACAAAGGGACCAATTTGGAAATTAATATTAAAAAGGAAGTTTTCCACGGCTTTATGGCTATGAATTATTGGCTGCACCTGTCTTAACTTAAGCACTTCGTCTATTTCTAGCGTTCATCGAGTGGGCGTTTTAAAACTTTTCTTCAAAACTTTTTTATTATACTCTTAATGAATAGTTTTTCTAGTTGAAATAAGGCTTCGTAGCTTCAATGCAATTATTTAAACTTGCTTGGCTGCTTTTTGGAACGTCGGTTTTAAAGCTCTTCGTAGCACACTTATTTAAGTGAATAAGTTTTTCATATGAACAGATGTAGGAAGCATGGAACTTTTTTCAGTAGTAGTTCCCAAACGCAATGCATGTAGCACTCGATCCTGGAAAAAAAACTTTAGTGAATCCAAATTCTGATAACTAAAATCAATTTGAACTGGTGGTGTGATTATTAACGATTTTTGGTTCTTTTCTTTCCTACTACTACGAACATTTAAACATAAATTTTTGAGGATCTGCGCGCGGGCCGACTGAAACAGGGAACAGAAACAAAACTGATCTTAAATAAGTTTCCTCCTCCTTCATAAAGTGCACTCAGTGACGGTCATTTAACCAACATTAAATCTGCGGCCAAAGTTTGGTAAAGGTTTGGCATCCTTTATATACCTTCTATCATCTTGTGAGTTCATGTTTGTGTATATTTTAGTTTAACCATCAGAAAGAGTACGCGCCGATTAAAGTAACAAAACCTGGACCTGGTGCTTTTCTCTTTTTACCATCTTTTTACCTCTGTTTGACATCGTTTTATGCAATTCCTTTGACAATTTTGCATAGTCTTCTGTTTTCTTTGAACATATTAAAATTATTTTTAAGAGAATAACCCGTTATGCCTGTGCCCAACTTTCAGTTTTGCTCAGTGCCCCTTGAATAACTATCCAGTAGCTGTTTTAATAATAGTTTCCGTAGCAACAAATCATTTTTTCAATTTGACTGAGCTGCAAGACTCTAGACAAAAGATAGTAGAATATTGAATAATGTATGACAGGAAGCAGGTTGCGTGAATGGAAGTAATGCGTTGATGAATCGGGTGAATGGGTTATTCGGGCAGCTGTGTTTGTCTGGCGGTTCAGCGGAGGTCTCTGGTTTGGTTTTTTAGAGCATTTGTGAACAAGCCATGTATTGATTTGCAAAGAAAAGCTGCACGGCATGGTTAACTTTCGCTCGATACAGGTAACGTGAAAACAAATTGCTTATGACAATGAACATTGTTGAAACACAGTCCTCCATTATGTGCTATTGATGAAAACGCTGAAATTGAAAGAGCCGGTTCAGAACCAATGATATCACCAGCTTCCGCTTTCGGTTCTTGTTATATGTTGCGTTTGACCGCTCACGTGTCAAGTTAGACGAAGCTCAGTTTTATCCGCGTATCAGTGGTTTAAGAGTTGAGCCAATATTTATAAGAGGTACAGAACTATAACTAAACGTCTTGCTTATATCATGCAGTAACAAGGTTAAAGTTTGAATGAAGCCAAGCTGCAATGCCTGGCTCAGACGATATAACCCCGCGTGACAGAATTTGCAGTATACTTCTGTGGTCGAACAGACTTCAGAACTGAGAGCGGAATATTTTTGGCCCTGTCTGTTCTGTACTTTTTGAGAATAACAGCAGTGTTTGCGTTTTTAAGTTCAACTTTGTTTTGGCTTTATCTTTCGACTAGTAAATACATGTAATTTGATATTCACGTGTATATAACCTATATAAAAGACGACAAAGACATTTAATGGTACTCCCTGCATGTCTGTTAGTATGAGATGCAAATTCTCCCTTAAATGTTCTGGAAAAACAATTTTAAATAAGATATTGTAGTGTATTTTTGTATTGTGGTTCACTTTTGTTGTTAGAAAAGTAAACCTCATCAAGGATTACATATTTGTGTGGACCTGTTATTCTTTCCGTGCGCGGGCTTGCGGCGGTTACACTCGAAAAACTCTGGGTTTTAGTTAACTTACAGTCTAAGTGACATTAATACGAAACTCGGTCAACCTAAGCTGCTCAAAACATAATTCTAAAAACAATGTGTTCAATTCTATTTTATGTTTTATCTCGGAAGTACGAATGAATGGCGGGAGTATATCAGGTTCGTTATTATCGAAAAGGTCGGTCGTTCGTTAAATTTCTTGTTCATCGACTGAGTCTGAAAACAGATTTGCCGATTTGTACATCCGGCACCAAGGTAAGTATCTTAAACTTAACATCTTGGATTTCGATGTTTTTTTATGAACTTCAGAGAAAAGTTACGGTGATTCTCTTCGTTTGTTTTTAGTTGATTTTGGCCTTTTTGGTTTTGGAACACTAAGCTAAGATTCCTCTACGGCTTTTCGATTTTGGTTTAATCTTTTTGTAACTCTTCAAAACTGCGGCGAACCAGCAGCTTCAATCGACTCTTGTTGCTATTTTAGCCAAAGGAACCAAACATTTTGGCGAACCACCTCTGGGTCTTTGAATGTGGAACTCCACGTGGTCGATCCATTTCCTGTCACAGAGCCCCAAAGCCTCGAACCCATGCTGTGTGGCGCGCGCCAGCCCGCAGTGCAATCTGGGAAACAGACCACTCGGTGTCGAAACCCAGACGATGGAAAACATACAGAGGAGAGATATGAGTGTTTGAGTATTCTGATTTCTGGAAGCCTTCCGAATATAGTGTTTTGCCTTTGAAGGTGAGGTGTATTCATTTAGGGGACAACTGAAAGCAACGGACCTCTAAGTCGGACTTGGCTACCGGATACAGAACCGTCGGGGCGAATGGCCGCGTTTTCGGGTCCTGGAGTATTCGCATATTAAAATTTATCGACTCGGCGGTTCTGTGACAGACGTTTATTTAATACTAGTTTCTTAAATTAGTATATTTTGTTCTTTCAGTCGTTCAAAATCGTATACTGGTATATAGAAGCAGTTTATGGCTTTGAACAACTTAAGCGTAGTCATGTACCTTCGAATTCGGCCTTGTATTTATTTGTGGTTGTAGTGTTTAATGTTTATATTCTAATTCGTCATCGTGGACACTGAATTGAGTGTGATTGCAATGTGGTCTTGATTTTAACGCAGAAAGTTTATTAGCTCGGATTCGGGTTGCCTTTGCCACGTAGTGACTGTTTCTGTGCCGATTTTGAATGGTGGTCGGAACTTATCGGCTTTCCTGCTTACACCCCGTGAAATTCCCTGGGTGATACGCGCACCCATGGCTGAATTGTGAAAGAAAAACTCTGATTTGTGATGGGATTCTGAGATTTCCTTTAATCTATTCGCACTGTTGAACATGTGATGTTTTTCGCCTTGCCGTCTGTTTGATATTCAGAGGTTGATTCTCGTGTAGGGTTCACATGCCCGTGACGTATTATAAAAACTTGGCGGAAACTTTTTACGCCCGAGTACTTTGATCGTTAATATGGGTGAGCTGTTGTCTGTTAGCACTGTTTTCTATCTTGTGATTCTTTGAAGAAGTTGTTACTGCCTTGTAATTAACCATTTTCGGAAAATAATGTACATTGCGTTTCACGGCTTTCCTGTTAGTGGAGTTCTCAAATGATTTCAAGTGACTTCCTTCTGCCTCGGGGATAAAATTAAGATAATTATAATTGTTAGGGATGGGATTTTTTTGTTCCTTTTCCGGATATTTTTGGGGGTGTGTGTTCTTCTGTATTTCCTTGTGACATTCTGAGAAATAGTGAAAATAGAAAATTCGTTGCCTTCATTGAATCAGTCTGGGTCTGGATGTTCAATAATGGGTCAAATGGACAGAGTTCAAATTTCGTTTTTGTTCTCCAGTCCCACAAAAGTGGCTGCCCAAATAAATCTATAAGGAAGCAAACCAAGTTGTAAAACTTGAACTAATATATAAAGCAACATCTGCTTCTTAAACTAATAGAGAACGATGGTTTTGTTTAACTTTTTAACACATCAAGTTAATGATGATGTGTTTTCATCTTTTGTTACAAGAAAGTAGCATGACATCAAATAAAATAATGTTGACTATGCTGTGGTAGAAGTTAACAGATTTCAGCACCAGCCAGTCAGATCAGTAATGAATGGAATCCACTGGCCTGTAGTGTTATTTTGAAACCTAAATCATATTTATTAACTTAAGCTTCGTATTTGAAATGTGACAAATGTTTAACTAGTCTCTGCTTGTCCTACAAAGAACAGCATTCTAAGATCAAAGATCTATGTGTACCCATAGATTGCATTTTGTGTCCTTCACAAAAAAAGGAACTGATATGAATACAAATGTCTTCAAGAGATTAGAAAGTTTTGTGTTTTCCAAAGTGATTGTTCATATCTTCCCCTACATGCACGATTATAAATGTCATTTTGCAGATGACTTGAGCATGTGTGTACTCTGGAAGACAAGTTTTGAAAAAAACTTTTTCTGCATAGGCAAGTAAGCTGAACATGAGTTTTGATCAACAAAGGTTGATATAGGATTTTTTTTGCATAAGATTTGGTGTAAGGCTGATGTTTTGAACTTTGGCCCTTCGTCAGAGCAAGTGTACTCTGATTGAACAATTTTGAACATTCTGAAGTTTCACTTCAAGTTTCTTTTAAAAGAAATAGCTTAGATTGATTCCAAACTCTTTTTGTTATCAATAACTTTTAAGAACAAGCAAAAGTTCACAATAGAGTTTTTTTTTTTTTTTGGTTTCGTATAAACACTAGAAAATACTACATGGACCCAATGGTGATGTCAGCCTCTTGCATCATGGAACATAAGTAAAAAAAATGTGCAAGCTTTTGTTTTAGACATTGTGTAGAATTAACTATCATTATTTTTGTTCTGATTTCATGCTCTGAAAATTCTCCATTTTCTTTCGACTGCCATATGATGTGATGTGTGATGTTACCATGTGAAATGTATGCCAGCTATCCTGCATCTGTTTACACACCAACAATGTTTCCTTTTATGTTGGTATCTGTAGGAACAGGAGTTTTTCTTGAAAGTAATGATGATTGTTCTCAGTTTGTGTGACATAATTCTATAAGAATATTGACTGAATTATAAATCAAACTTTTTCCATTATTTTATTGCAGACTCGTTCTGGAAGAAAGTTAAATCGAAGGACTGAGGGTCAGGCTTTAACAAATATTTCAAGAAAAAGTAAAAAAGATGCTCTAGCTGCCTCAACAAGGACAGTCTTAAAAAGAGCTCTTCGACCATCTAAAGGTCCAGAGGCTGAAGATGGTATTGTTACAGAGACACCTGTAGGTGAGGTTGATTCATCTGCTATTGACAGACAACCAGAACAAAACACATATCTTGTTGAAAGAGACACAGAAGGTATGGAAGTTGAGGAAAGAATTGGGAGTGATATGGACTCCACCAGCAATTTACCAGAAACATTTTATTCAGCTGATGAAAAAGCTTTAGAACAAGCAGGTGCTGCAGATTGTAGAGAATTCCTTGGTACAAAGACGAGAAGCAGGAGCAGAAGTAAAAGCTCGATGCTTGACCGGTTGCTGCCAACTCCAGGCTTTGTTGACAAGCCACAGTTAGATACACAGGGTGGTGCTTTGGCAAGACGCAGGCCACCAAGAATGGCAAGTTTGAATGCAGCAGCTAAAGTTAATTTGTTTTTTGAACCATCTAGTCCTTTGGCAGGGAAAAGCTTAACAGAAATATTCCAACATGCACATAATCCAAGGAGAAGCTCTCGGAAGCACTCTACAACTTCAGATGATGGAAGTCGAAGTTCAGAAAATGGTAGCATGGAATCAAATGGGCATTTAAAGGAGGATGTTACACAAACTTCTGTGGAAGGTAGTGGTGCTAATATTCCCATAGAGGCTGAAAGGGCAAGCCCGTCGACAGACACAGAAATCAGCAATGGTTTATCATGCACAAAAGATGGAGAGTCAAGCAAACATTTGCAGAAATATGACATGGAACCAGGAATGAAAAGGAGTGCAGAACCAGATTCATCAACTGAAGTAATGGAATTTGTGAAGAGACCCCGACTTGGATATCGTGATACTGCATCATCTGCTTATCTTGAGTCACTGGTGAAAAATGGTGATCAGAGGGAGGAAGAAGGAAATGTGGACTCTAGCGATATGGAGGGTGACATGGAGTGTGATACAACTACTGACACACCAACAATGGTTGACGTCAGTATACAGGTGGATCTTCCACGGTTACCGTCAGCTTTTTCAGCTTCTGGTAAGCATCGAGTTCGTGTTTTAAATGTACCTGTGCGAGCTCAACTTCAAACCAACACAACGACGCTCAACTTTACAAAAAATCATGTTGTTGGCCCTCTTCCTCCCTTAAGACCTTCGAAAGATCAGTTGATGAGCAAGACGGCAAATACAAAACGTACAGCAAGTCTCAATGCACAGGCCATGGTTAACGCTATGCTAGGAGGTGAAGGACCATTGTCAAAGCTTAAGAATGCAGGTAGTCTCTTTGCAAAGCATGCAAAAGTGAGGGTGTTGGGGGTTGGCAGTTCTAAAGAGAACATTCATGGAAGCAAAGGGGTTTTGACGCCAGTTCCTCCCTTGAGGATTCCAAAGATAAACTTTGCAGCAACTTCCACATCGACATTCAGTGCAGGAGGTAGGAGGCCAGTAGGAAACCCTGTTAAAAACATTCATCTCAAAAACCTGAATGTACAATTGGAGAAGCTGGCTGAGAGACCACGAGAACCCAAGGTAATCATTCAACCAGGTTTTTGATTTCTTTTCAGATACTGTAACTAAGTACCGTAAAACCTAAAAAAGAAGCATTTGTTTAGAATCCTTGGATGGACTTCTTTTCAAGATGGGCTTCTTTTTGAGATTATTTTTGCAAATTCAAGGTGAAGTTTCTTTTCTAAAATGAATGCAAGAAACTTGGACCGAAACAGTATTCTGGTAATCTTTAGAATGTGGAAAATTGCTTGCACCATCCTTTTATCTTTTTTGTCTGCATCTGCTGGCTTTTGGGCAAAAATTGATAGATTAATTAAGGGTGCTGTATTTACCAGATGGTGTATAGTGCGCATTTTTTTCTCAAATGTTTTGCCTTTGAAATCGAGATCCACATAATACTTGGAACCCTTTGTTTTCATACCAAGTAATTTGCATAACAACACAAAAAAAGTATCTCGAAACAGCAAATCATAAAACAGTTTGCATCAATACTTGTAAAGGAATATCATGCTAGTAGAGCTAGATTTGAGAGTTCTGCTGTATTTTTTCAGAAATATTTTGTTGTAACAGTGTTGAAACATTTTTTCTGGAAACAGGCTTCAAAATCAGGGTGTGCATTATACATGGGTGTATAATTATTAAACATGGGTAAATATGGTAATCGTTCATAAGTTATAGCATAACATGTGCTGGAAAATCTATTTATTTTAACTTTTTTGTGTGCAATAGATCACACAAGTATATATGGCAGGTGTGAACAAAGCTCCCATTTTCTCATTCCACCTAGAAGTTGTAAAGAGTCCAAGACATAGATTAACGATGGGTCAGCTGTAACTAGGGGTTAAAACGCAGCCTACATTTTTGTACAGCGAGTTTAAGTTCTTTTCCTTGCAAACCGATTTGTATTATTTGCAGTCTGTCATTTTGGGTTTGTGAGCTTCATGGAAAAGTTTCAACAGTACTTTGTGGGTCTGCATTGACATATTCCTAGATGAAGAAATTGATTTATCTACCTTGTAGTAAATACATTTTGGATGTTCCTAGATTAAGTAATTCGTTTATCAAGTATTCTAAATACATTTCATGGTCCTAATGCAGGGTTCAGGAGCTTAAATAATAGAGCTTTAATTTGCAAAATTGTCAGACTTCTCATTTCAAATTCATTTCAATCTTGTAGAGAACAAATGGTTGGATGTACTGTGGTGAGCCTCTGGACAAGCCCTACTGTTATGTAAGTTTACAGAAAAACCGAATAAACAAAAAACGTTCTCATACTAAATTTAATCAACAGAACCTTCTATATAGCTGTCCTAACTTCTGTGTGGTGATTTGTACGTAAATGGTGTATGGCTGGTGTATTGAGTATCTTAACTTTACTTTGGGAATTGGGTTCCCGTGGTCCTTTAAAGATCTTGAATTTAATTTTTTGATTTCAAGGACTTGAAAACCCTTGAATTTAGACTCAGGTCCTTGAAAATTTCTGAAAAGTCTTTGGAAATAAAAGCAACTGAGTTAAAATTTGAAGTTTTTTTTTGTTTTGATTGTTGTAAGTTTCAAGAACAAATTGCAAAACCATTTATTCCTTTAAATCTTCGTGTCTGAATATTTTTTGTTTGCCCAACTGAATATAAACTTATACTGATGTTTGACACATGATATATATGCATCACACAAACATATAGTCACATATATAGTTCCTATTTAATGCAAAAGGTCCTTGAATTTGAGTGCCAGGGTCCTTGAAAATGACCTAAAAAGTCTTGAAAGTCCTTGATTTGGGCTCCTGAAAAAGTGCAAGACTCTCAGTGATAGAAAGACTAAAGAAAGACTATTGCTGCTCAATACACATGGGAGACCACTGAGATAAATAATTATCAACAACCAACAATGGTAACCTGCCCAACTACTCATGCTTACTTCATTTCTAGGATATCTCAAATTGGTTTTAGTTTTTGACGTCTCACAGACAGGAGAAATTAATTGTCAATATTGAAACAGCCATGTTTGTTACCAGTAACAAATAAAATAATTATTATTTAGATTTCCTTTTGAAAAGGTAAACTTATATAAGTGTTGATAACAAGATTTTTGACAGTTTGTTGTTGATGACTTGGGACACACATTGATTCATTTTTGTTATGGACAATGAATGGTTATTTTTCCTCGTCTGTGGAGGGCCCTTAATTTGAATATTTCTTGGAGTTTGAATTTCCTGTATGCCACCGCCACCATGATGTACATGTAAATTTGTTGTGGTGCCAGTCTCCATTCTTGGTGAATGAGAGGGAGCCTGGCACTACAACCAATTAACTGTACATTGTATTCCAGCAAGATGTCAGCATACATGTTTTGGGAATAGTCCTTTTTCACTATTATAACATCACAGTATGTTTTCGTAATTCTTTCAAACTTTCTACAGAAGTCTCCATACTGCAACTGAAGTGATGTTGTTTACTACTGTAACATTTTGGATAGTTTTGTATATGTTTAGCCAGCATGAGTGGTGGTTCATTTTCAATACTAAGTGCTTGTTAAACAGCAAGAATTGCTTTTAATTATCCCTTTGTTGAACAGGATGATACAATTGTCATCAGAAGATACTACAGCAGTATTCAGAGGGGTGATGAAGTTATTAATGTGCGTGATGCAGTGTTGTTAAAAGCTGGTACACGGAGGAAAGATTTGCCTTTTGTTGCTCGAGTTTCAGGCCTTTGGGAAGAAGATGAAGGTACTTGTTATAAATTATACTGTGTTATTTTGTTCTTCTAACAAAGGCAATTACAATACTGTTGTGTTAGGGATAGCTACATGTAATTAGAAAATATGTGTTTTAATGATTGGACTATGAAAAATTTTTATTATTATAAAAAAATGATTTATGGTGAAGGGGCTTCAAAAACATTTTGAATATACATGGCTTCCCAAAGATAGTAGCTGTCTGTGAGTAAGCCAAATCAATCATCAATCTGCCTTCAAATTTGAAGTTTTCAAAACTACAATTTCTTTCAATCAGCATTTTAAGCAATCAATAACCTTTGGCCTATAAAAAATAGAAACTACTGTAATAGTTGAACCAAAAGAGAAAATCATGTTTGATTGTTGATTTGCACTCAGTTTATTTGCCATGTCCTTTCTTGTCCAGTTTGATTCCCCAAAACAAGGCCAAGATTACAACTTTAACCCATATTAAATGCATCTTACTTTAACCTAGGTCCAAATGCGGGTGAGATGATGATGAGTGTGTTTTGGTACTACCGGCCTGAGCAGACAGAAGTGGGGAGAATCCCAGATTTTCATGGGGAGGTAACTGACGCATGTTTGCTACCCAGACACAGTTACTCTGACTTTAAATAAGTTTAACTTGTAGCTTTTGCCATCTCACTTGTGAATTCTTGTAGCAGATAGAAGTAATGGTGTCATGTCACAAGGATGATAATAGTGCACATGGCCTGCATGTTTGCTACCTTAATACTGTTACTCTGACTCTACATGTGTTGAACTTCAGGGTTGCCATGGTCCTTGAAAATCCTGGAAAGTCCTGGAATTGGCAAAAGAAAATTCCAGGCCCTGGAAAGTCCTTGAATT
>JAOBYE010629186.1:0-12074 GCA_025403585.1 Parazoanthus swiftii
CAAACACACACACACACACACACACATTTGAGTTAACTTATTACTGCATATTCCTTGTTCTAAAGAAGCATGCATGCACAGTAGATTCCAGTGTGATAGTGTGGGTGGGGTGGGGATTAGACAATTGCTCTTTTAATTTTTTTTCTAACTAAAAATACAGGACTTCAAGAACATATGTATAATTTGTAACTTGGTTTGTTGTAATTTTCAGGATATATTGATTTGTCTAAGAGGCGAGTATCACCAGAGGAGATCAAGAAATGTGAAGAGAAGTTTACAAAAGCAAAAACAGTATGGCAGTTTGTTTCTGTTCATGAATCTAAACATCTGGGTCTGCATGGTTTTTCAGAGAGTGGATAACTTTATCCAGTGAATAAATCCCTATTCAATGGGTAAAATGTATGCATTCTTAATTTTGATTGGATAACGAGGAAGTTTTATTTGCAGGATAGGAGTTTATCTACTGGATAAAGTTGTCCAACCATTGGGCAACCTGGCCCTTGAGTCAATACAAGTACATGCCTTTCTAGATAAAATACTGAGCTCTATTTGAATATCAGGTTCAAATAAAGACTGGTGCTGCTACTCAAAACAACTTTGTGAGACTTTGAGTACCCTATGCTGACCATCTTAAAATAACTGATCGCCATCAGTGTGTTCTTGTCTTTTTTCTTAACCTCCAGCTAAGGCGTGTTATTTTAAACCTAGGGATTGTCCTAGTTCCAAATTAATTGGCTGCATTATCTTGTCAAAAGAAGCATTAAGAAACTCAACTCAGGTTTTTTTCTGTTCACTCCGAATGGTAGGAAGATTACACTGATGTGCCAGGTATTTAGAATCAGTAAGCAGTCACATCGTATAACTCTAAACTCTTTCAACCAAGTTTGTAGTTGAGACAGTTGATCAGTTAAACCGTATCAAAATGCTTTTTCTTCAGTAGAAAGCAATAAAGGAGTAGAGAGAACAATCAATGTTAAGGGAACATACACTGTACTCTAAGACTGCAATTATTGATATCTTGGAGCCTTACTTAATAAAAGCATGCATTTACCGTATCCAGCAGTCACTTCCTAGAGTCAAATTTGTTTACTCTTCACAATAATCATGTAATATTGGGGGGTTCAAATAGAACTGAGTGAAAGAAGAGACTTAAACCTAGTGTGTACATTAATTTGTACTTTTTTACTTCCTTGTCAGGTATACAGTATTTTAAGACACTGTGCAGAAATCTTGGGCTTTGAAACTGATGAACAGCTTGAAGAGCTGTATGAGAAAACAGCTTGGTACTTTGATGAAAAATACAAGAAACCAGGGAGTTCATACGAAGTCTTCAAACTAGCCGTTGGGTGGGTATCTACCACCGTTGGTTCTTATATTGATACTTATCTTTTTAGTTTTACTTTGACTTTAAACTTTAGTTTAATTAACATCTTTACACTGGGAGTGGTTGCCAATTTTCCCAAGCCAGTGGGAAAACGTACTGACCATTCCTTGTATTGTTATGTCATGGAAAGACATTGATTAATAAACATACCTTCAATATGTTTATTTAGAATGTATCATAAATTCTAGGAAAAATCATACATTTATGTAAAGCTCTGGAGGTCATGTCTGTACTTTGTACTTCTAATCATTAGAACTCCGATAGAACTCCAGTCGAGCTCCAGTTGAGTATGATTTGACACATAAACCTCCCTCCCCCCAACTCAGACCTATTAGGATTAACTTCTTTACTTAAGTTAATAATTCTAAGATCATAACATAATTATTTATCTTTTCTTCTTGTTTACTTCAGAGACCCTTCTGTTTTAGATGAGCTAAACTTAGATGAAAATACAAGAGCAACTTTGTTATCAAACATCAACCGTCGCCTCACTCCCCAGGCAGTTAAAATCCGGGCTGATGTGGAGGTTGCTTGTTATGGGTACGAGGGTATTGATGCTGTGAAGAGAGCGTTAACAGAAGGCTTAAAATGCTCAACAGAAGATATCCCTATTAAGGTGTGAAACTTGATTTAATCCATTATGACATCTGGAAGGGTTCACTGAGTCAAGCTAAGTAGCTTGATCTTATTAACTGAGGCATTATCACAAAAGCCTTACAATTAGATTACCAAATCAATCTGATAATCAATGCAAGCTTACATGTAGCTATTTCTTTAGTTGCTTGTATTTGAATTGTCATTTTCTAAACAGTCTGGTCAGATTTTTTTGTTGACCCATCTCAGTTTTTGGCCAGTCCAACTGAAGAATGTCCATCTGAGCAGTGCATGGTGGTTTGGCCAAAATTGTAACACGATAGACACACACTAAGCATAGACCATTTCTTAATTTAGTATGCAATATCCAAATTGGTATGATAAAAGTGTGTGCTGAACTAGGTTCAAATTTTAGGCCTAATACTGTTACAACTAAACCAGTAATAAAAACCAAGGCAAAAAAGAACCTGAAAATAATAATAATAATAATAATTATAGTTAATTGAATGACACAAATAGGTGGAAAAGCATACAGGGTGAGATGTATTAGGTCTTGCTTTTTTGAAAAATGTTGAGGTACCAAAGGATTTATCACATTATTTTGTACTGCATTTCAACCAGATAAACCTGATCGCTGCACCCCTGTATGTTATAACGACCACAACCTTGGACAAGGAGGATGGTCTGAAGGCCTTGGTAGGCGCTGTCGACATGATCAGGAAAAGCATCAAGGAAAGTGGTGGAGAATTCAATGAAAAAACACCAGTAAGTAATGATCAAAATTGATGTTAAAACTGGAGGATGGTGGCAAATAAATAATATAATTTAAACTTATAATTATGATCCTCTATTACATGTATATAATTATCTTTATTATTTTAAGATTTGATGCACCAACTTGTTATGTAGGCATTGAGCATGATAACAAACTTCCCAATCTGGTACCAATTTATTAAACACTGGACATTGATGAGCTGATTTTCTATCGAAACATCCAAAAATGAGCAATAAAAACCACATTTTTTATAAGATCCCCACTCCAAAAAATATAATAATTATATCAATAATTATGACAATAGCAACAATAAAAGATTCAAAAGAACTGTCAGTGCAAAATAATAATTTATTGTTCTTTTACCCCCTCCTGAACATTGGGGATATGCTCCTAGTTTGCTGTGCTGTTGGAAGTACATGATTGTATAATACTAGCTTATTAATATGTTTTTTGCCCTGCCCTGCTGATAAAAAGCTAGCTACATATACAACCTTGGTATGAACCATCATATGAGTTAACTGCTTTCTTTCAATATATAAATTTTTGTTTTAAATTTAAAAGTTAAAGCTGCAAAGACACTTTACTTAACAAAAAATCCAACTGAGTTGGTTACAAAATGCCAGCATGAGAATTAAAAAAATCAATTTTACGCAGCCAGTTACAAGCCCCACACCGACGACCGTCCTCCTTAAATAAACTAAACAGAAATTCAAATTTTAGTCTGATGATTTCACTAACTAGTATTTTAAAGGTTTTAAAGCTTTTCCATCTCTATTAAATTAATAATAGAATTAAGTTATTATAATTTAAACTAATATTAAGAATATTTTATTAAGCTTTACATCACTGCATATTTAGCACTCTTAGATATAAGAGAAGCATTCTACAATTTTTATATTTAATATTTAACTTATACACAAAATTATTATGTTCCCAAATTCATGCAAGAGCAAGATCATAAGTTATTTAATTATCAAATGAATTCAATATGACATAAATTTTTCCTTTTCAGCCCAAAGTTGTGACAGAGAGTGATGAACTTGAGTTGGCAAAACAGATGGAAAGACTTGAAAAGGAAAATGAAGAAGTTGATGGAGATGATGACAATCCAGAAGATGAGGATCAGATGGGACCAGAGGAAATTATTTGAGATTTACAGCCAATACAAAACAAAATTAGACTTTGAAAAATAAATACAGACTTGTGACTGCTCATTTAACTGAAGATCGTCAAAACTCTGGAAAATTACTATATCGAAGTTCATTCAAAACTTTTTTGCATTTCCTCTAGAGTTGCTGATCATTCTATCTGTTCAAGAACTTTCATAATTTTAACATTTTCAGCCAACTACAAAACTGCAGTATTAAGAACATACATGTAACAATAGTTATTTTAGATTTTGCTCCAGTGTGAGAGGGTGGAAATATGGGTCATGGTAAAGTAAGATTTTGAAGGTTACGTACTGTATCAGTAAAAAGAAAGAAAATCTGCTTTATTGGTTACAGTTGGAGCAGTTCCAATTAACTGTCACACTGTACATACTTTACCAAAGGTCCCAAGTGATCCACCGCGTGTTGGACCAAGATCATAGAAAACCAGTTCAATAAAATATTATAAATTGTATTTTTTTTAGTATGTTCTAAGTCATACACCACTATCTAGTTACATGTACCTACTGGTTTCATGTAAGCTTAAATTAACTAATGGTGTCAAGAAATGGACAAAAAAAAACCAAGACAAACATGCACAGCAAAGATTGAAAGGTCATAAAATTTGCAGGTGCTGTTGACAAACTTAATATTAAGTAATTTGACATTATTTTGTTTAAAACATTGACTCTGTTGATCTTTTCCAAAGGCTCATGTGACAATGATAAATAAAATGGAGCCCATTGGTTTTCAGCAATTTTAGTGTTCCCATAGTGGATCCAGATATTATATAATGGTTCATTTTCTGGATCAAATCCCCTTAACCACAACAAAAAACTAAATAAATACACTAAACGAGTAGATTTTGATCAAAAGTGGTTGCACATAATTTTGTTGGTGAGTGTAATAATAGAACCCCGAAACTCATTTTGTGTTCCCTCCTCCTCCTCTTCATTAAAATCCTGTATCTGCCCTGGTGGTCAACTATCTTGGAATGATCCTGATCAGTTTTAACAAAGATCAACAACTACTCCTTAACGCACCCAAGACAAAACTTGTCCTCTTTGGAAACGTCAGAATAACATCGAAAATCCCTATCTTCTGCTTGTTCATGCTGGGCAAAGAACTTTTGCCAGTTAAATCGGAATAACTTCGATTACCATACTATAAAGAACGTCTCTTCGTTCAGGTAAAGTTTGAGCAAGATTAACCGGGTAAAGCACGCCTTGAACAGAGACTTGCTTATTACGGTACTGTTATAAAAAGCTTAGTGTTCAGCAAACTTTATTACTGCTCTTCTGCTTGGTCAAATACCTCGGCAAAAAACACCAAGAAACTACAATCTGTTGTAGTTTTTGTTGCACGAATTATTTTTAAGCACGAATTTTTTTTAAGGAAATTTGACCATATCACCCCGTTACTAAAAGAACTGCACTAGATTTCCGTCTTGCCTTATCTTTTCTTATCGAGACACTGTATTTAATTACAAGTTTATTTAAAACAACCTTGCTCCAAACTATTTATCACTGGCAACTTAAGTTGGCGCTTGACCAGAAATTCGAACTCACTTAACTGATCCTCTTCTTTTGAAGCACCACCGGTCAAAGAACGTTTTAATATCGTGCTGTATCACTTTAGAAAACATAAAACTGAGTGCTATTACGAACATTTTGAAAATATCTTTTTAAAACAAGTTTTTTATAGTCTTTTAGTTAAGAATTTATCCGTTTAACCTTCTAGCGTTTTTAACTGTTTTGGGAGTTTTAGCCATGCCATTGAATAAATCTTTTTAGATTTATTTAAGAATTTTTGAATTTAACAATTACCGTACTCCCTCGATTAAACGCCGCGCCTGAGAGCCGAAATATTAATAAACGCCGCACCCTGGGGCGGCATTTATTCGAAACAAAAAAAATAATTATAGTGCAATACAATAACTACCAGCCTTGTTTATTAATTTATAAACACGTTTATCAGCGCATCCAGTGTTTCCGGTATACAGTGTGTATAAACAAACAAAAAAATGACAAGATTCATCTTGAAACAGCTTTTGGTACTTGTTTCCTCGCGAATAAACGCCGCATCCAAATCATGAAAAATGCCGCGGCGTTTATTCGAGGTAATACGGTGTTACTGAAAAGCCTCATTGGGGAGAATTCAATAAAGTATTTTAATGTATTGTAATCTGCAAGCCAGGGTTTCTTTATCGCTCAAGGATTTGTGTGCCTTCCCCTTTCAGGGTTCGTACTCTTTCGACCTTGTGAAATTTCATGACTTTCCATGACTTTTTCCATGACCTTTAGCAGTTTTCCATGACCTAATTTGAACATCTGTATCTTTGCAATATATCAAAAACTGTTCTCAATTATGAAATTTTCGAGCATAGTAAAAGTTTTCGAGAGAGAATCATGTGTTTACCCATACGTCTAATATCATTAGAATCTAGCTAGCTTTCCTTAAGTGAAATCTGACGAATTTCTGTTTCGTTTCACTCATTTAAGTTAACTAATCCACGTTTTATACAGTAGTTTTCCTTTTTCATGACTTTCCGTGACCCAAATCGAAAATCCATGACTTTCCAGGCCTGGAAAACGACTTTGTTAAATTCCATGACTTTCCAGGTTTTCCATGACCCGTACGAACCCTTCTTTTTCATGTTGCAAATCCGAACAAAATAACAAAGGATTATCCGCATGATCAGTTTTGCTGCATAAGATGATCTGTATTCATTAGTAAGGGATTACGCTAGAAAATTTTGCTGCGAGTCCTGGGACTCTCTGATCCTGCTTGTTTGGAGTCCCATAAAAAAGATGGAGCTTTCGGCCGATTTTGATATTTGCGTACAAGGGACGCATTCCAAACTACAAAAATAATGCAGTCTTTGATAAACCATAGTTAATAGAGCGAAACGGTTGAAAACTCTTTTGTTCGGTGGCCTTGACCGTGCACAAAACACATAAGGTATTGAAATGCATATGAACAACCAACCAATAAAAATATTTGGGCTTGCAATGTGCAATGTCACGGTTCGTTCAACCTAAGACAAAGCAGCTTTGTACACTCCTTTTGAAGTTTGTCGAGCTTCACAACCAGTTAGTTTTATCAACTATGGAGAAACACTTTGTGTAAAAGTGCAGTTTTTGCATTAAAGCAATCCCTGATTGTACTGTATTATTTTTACTTAATATCTCGATCTCAAAGGTACACGATAGAGTAAATTTATGTTCAGCATTATTTAATTACTTAAAAAATCAATCGACCGAAGTTGCTTAACCATTATATAGCAGCCTATTGCGCTACTCATGCCATCACAACACAACAGTTCAACAGTAGTTACAGAACTGTCACACACAGACTATTGTTATTTTTTTATTTCTATATAATGGCTTTTCTTTTTATCAAACACTGTTTAAGATTAATACTCTTTAATTACCTGTGTATCATTAATAGTAGATAATTGTGGGTACAAATGCCAACCTCTGTGCCAAATACCTAAAATCATTTTTTGATGATTGATTCTTCTTTCATTGGACTTTTTTTTATCTTAAATGTACCAACTAGGGAGGGGGGGGGACTTCATCCCCTCAACTTTATTAGAGAGGCTAGCAACTTATGAAGCAAATAAAAAGTAATTAATTTTTAGAGATAAATGTTATCTTTTTGACAAAAGCTTTACCTATAAAAATGCAGTTTGTATCGCAACAACAAGAGCTGCAGAATTGCCAAATGATAATTGATTTAAAACTGTCCACAAAATAACAACTATTCTAAGAAAAGTCAGAAAATTTCATAGAGCTGGCTAGGGTTAAACCAAGTATACTATAGATTAGAGGACTGCAGTACTATGGATATCAGATTTTGCTTTTTAAGTCAAACCAACACCTGCTTTATAGGATGTTCCTTGTCCACAGGGGATTCTCTCACTTGAAAATGATTGAGAGGTGCAAAGGAATTCTTGGGTTTCAAACACACTAGTTGGATTTTTTTTGGGAGGTCCTTAATGATTTGATTGGGCTTTCTGGATTACAATATCTTGGCTGGTATTTAACCTATGTATTCAACTTTTTAAACTTAAAACTACAATTATAATAAAAATTATCAGTTTGTTGCCTAGTACTTTGGGGTTTTGGAATCACAGAGCCTTTATTTGCACCTTCCTTTAACAAAAATTGGAGTCCCCCCCCCGAGGTTCAATACAAATACACACATATACATTAAGTTGATGCATAGTTGAGTGGAAAAAGGCTGGATGCATAAATTCTTTCGGATTTATACACCTATCTGAGTGTGTATACCCTGAGGAAGATGGGATTGCCAGACATTTTTCCTTGTCCCGTGGGATGGGGAGAGGGATATAGTTTGGTCAGTTTGACATTTTTTTAGAATTTTGTCATACACTGTATACCACCACCTCTGGGTTTAACTAACAGGAACATTAATTTTACCATAATAATTATACAATCATTCATAAACCGGCCCTTTTTTTGTATGTTTGTTCATAATAAACACATTGAAACTCTGGCTTGGACAAAATACTGGTAAAAAAATACCCAGTTTCTCATCAGCACCAACATAAGATTTCAAAACAGCTGTCACATTGACCATAGCTGTCAACCCCAGAAATCCAAAAATCTTGTGAAAAGTTGGACCCTTAGGCCATGGGCACTATTAGTGGTTCTGATTTGCAGTAGTGTAATTCTCTGTCATTGACACAAAAATCTGGCAAACACATGGGTAAATATGCTCAAGATTTGATTTGTTTCTAGAACATTTATCAAATTGATTGGATTAGAAATCTAGTGCATTAATTTTAATTAGAAAACATTGGAAAAGTGGGTATGTTCGACCAGCTATCATGCAGGTGAGCAGAAGATAATACCTGAAATCTTGTGACACTCAGGTGAGTTGACAGCTATGCATTGACTTTTTTTTGTCTTTTAAAATCATAGAAAAAATGTTGGGAAAATGTGTATTTTTGTTGATTTGATCTGCAAGTTAAGTGAAATGACTCATCTACTGTTGGCTGCATGTTTGTAGAAAAATGAATGCCACATTGATTTACTTTTTCAAGAATTTTTGGTAAGAAACTGGGAATTTTTCATTTGGCCTTAAGCGCTATTGTTTCACTACATGAAACATGCATCTAAAAATAATCATGTTCACGACAGCAGCTTTTTGCTAGCTAACTTTGTTGTTGCTGTCTATCCAGTTCATCAAATTCATTTTCTATCAGTCGAAACTCCTCAAGATCTTGACTATTTGATGCAGTCCCAACCTCAAGGTTCTGAGCTGGCAGCAAATCAATTGCACTGCTGCTGTGTTCTGCAATCTCTGTAGCTTGTGTCTGTAGTACTGTCGAATCTGATTGACTTGTATTGCCACTGACTGTAGCAACACCCATGTCCGACACTGCTGGAGTTTTCTTGCCCTTTTTAAGTCCGAGGATCTGAAAAAGAAAACAATAAAATATAAAGATCCTAACATTTAAAATTGTGCATTGTAACATGGAAAAGCAAAATTAATACTTTGACACAGAATAAAAACTACAAAAAATTGTGTTAT
This sequence comes from Parazoanthus swiftii, assembly GCA_025403585.1. Taxonomy (NCBI): domain Eukaryota; kingdom Metazoa; phylum Cnidaria; class Anthozoa; order Zoantharia; family Parazoanthidae; genus Parazoanthus; species Parazoanthus swiftii. The sequence continues at coordinate 9,464 of JAOBYE010629186.1, forward strand.
TTGTTATAATAATATATAGTACCATAGATCTCATCTGCAAATTTAACACAGCGAGCCATATGCTCCACTGCTTTCACTCAGTACTCTCCTCACATATACATGTAACAGAAACATTTAAAACCTGTATAAAGACATAGCAAGTATCTACTCGGAGAATGAATGGGGCCCAATCTTAGAATTTAGTAATTACGGTACATAACAGACAAGGGCCTCTGCAAGTTTCTTGATTTGATTAAAAACATATTGTAATTAATATTTTATTACTAATACATACACTTTAAGGAACAAGGTGAACAAACAAAAAGTATCCCACCAAAATAATAACAAAACTATTGTAAGTCATAATTAGGGGGCGTTAACAAATGAAAAAAAAATTATGTCCAATGGACATTATCCTGAGACCCCCGCTCCCCTCCACCCATAACATCCATTCCATACTTTGTCAAGCTACTAATTAGGCATAAGTTTGTTTAATGCTAAAAACATTTTGCCATAACGTCCACGGCTAAACCCCCTCCCCCCTTAACATCCATTGGACCTTATTCAAAATTTTTTTGATTTGTCAACGCCCCCTTAGCATGTTATAATTATTAGATCAATTGGTTCCACTACATACTTTAACATAATTTGCAGGTATAAGTCCTTCTCTTGAGCCATCTTGTGAAGCTAGTATCCAGCCCTTAACACGAGGTTGCCTGTCTTTGGGTGCCAGTCGCAGCATGTCCCCAGCATGGAATGACAGTTCCTCATCATTATCTGCATCAAAGTCAAACTCTGCCCTTGCTAACACATGATCCCCTTCTCCTGATAATCAGAAACGAAAATCACAGTTTTGTAAAAATTCTACTAGTAGAGATTCAAGACCACTCAAGTTTACTTTTCTATATGTTTTAAAAAGCAAAACCTGTCACTAAGGCTCTTCTCAAAGTGCTTGTTACAACCTAGAAAGTAACATAATTATGGCTACAGAGCCTTTTCTTTCTTTGGACTCAAACTTTGTAAAACACATTTGAGCTCTGAGAAGGAGCACTATATATAGATTAGATTTGGATTATTTCAATTAATATACAGAACTGTATTGACATCTTGAGCAGATCAAGCCCAAAAGTTATTTTTCAAAAACAGCGCAATAGCTTAATGTCTTTTCTGTTAATGAAAATCTTATGACACTATTTTTTCTGTTTTTCATATTTACTGCCCAAGTCTTCAGTATCTGAAAATGGTAGGGCCTTATCGCAATGAAAGCAGTTTCCAAATAGAAAGCTTCACAAGCCCACCTGTTGCCCATTCTTTAGCACTGTCATCATCGCTGTTGAATGACTGGAGCAGTTTCCAAAAGAGCCAAGGCCCTGCGAGCACAGCCCCAAAGAACATCACAATAGGCCAAGACCTTGGGGATTTCTTGGCTTCAGCTGCTACCACAGCATTTTTGGCTTCCATCCAGACATCATCAGTAACAGTTCTCTCTCTCAGCCTCAAAAATACTAGCAGTTTGTAGTAAAGATTTCTTATGGCTCTAAATAATGTCAAGGCTCCTAGAACACTCATCAAATGACCTCTTAATCGACTGAAATGGTCGGCGACACCAAGAACAGCTCTAAAGGAATTAATGACAGCAAAATGTGTTGACTCTAGCATCATCGCAATTGAGCCAAATGCTTGAACTATTGACTCTATGGACTGAAAAGCTGCTTGGCTGCTTTCCTCAGCTCGTCGAGTGAAGGAGCTTCCTCTGTTATAACCCATTCCATATCGGTTCATGCCGTAACCTCCTCCATATCCACTATACCCTCCATAGCTGCCAATTCCACCATATCCTGAAAAGAAAGGAAGTCAAAGTATCAGTTCTTGTAATGCAGTACTTAGAAACATGTGAAAAAACACTAATGAAAAACAAGTAACAACTTTCAACACACAAATTTTTAGACTAGCTACTCCTTGAAAACCAGTTCCATCTTATGGTGTCATGATTATCCATCTAGTTGTTACTAGTTTTTCAAATGAGTTTAAATAAAGTCTTCTTAGCTTTGTAACAAGAGTTTCAAGTAACGAATTAACAAAGTTCTACCACTAAAAACATACAGTTTCACAGTCATTATAATTTTCAGTTTGAGAATTGTAAACAGCACTGAAAAAATGGTTTAAAAGATGGCAACATAATTATTTTAAAACATTGGAAGTAAACCCCTCTTAAAAAATTAAAATTACCACTGCTAACTGTTACATATTAAAGTACTGCATTTAACTTAGGGTTGACAATTTTGATAATTAAAAGTTAACTAGTATTTAACTTTAAAGGTCAATTCAGACTCACCATAGTTTGACATACCATACATTCCACCACCATATCCTCCATACCCCATCATACTCCCACCATAGCCTGACATTCCACTGTAGCCTGAAATATTGAAGAAATGTAATGTTAACTATATTTCCTGGCCAGGGGGGGAGGGTTACTCTCCTTTCGTGGGTATTTGTCTTAAACATTTACCCTCCACCAGACCAGGCTTTTGTTAAATTTTGATATCGAGTCCTAGAGTGCATTCCTTTTGCAAAATCTGAATCCGGATTTTTAAATCTGGATTTGGATTTAACGTTCCATTTACCAGAT
>JAOBYE010629297.1:0-12073 GCA_025403585.1 Parazoanthus swiftii
ACATACATACATACATACATACATACATACATACATACATACATACATACATACATACATACATACATACATGCATAAAATCTTAATTATTTATATGTCCTGATAACTTTTTGAAGCTTCCTGCGGACAACGTCCTCCTGGAGCCCGTATTATGAGCGGACAGACAGCTACCCCCCATTCATGGCCCTGGCAACTCTCATTGCGAAAAAAGGGAGGGACGCACTATTGTGGCGCATCGCTTATTAGCAGCGACTGGGCGGTAACCGCTGCACATTGCGTGAAAGATCCGGCGGTTCAACTGGAGGTGATGGTGGGTGAGTGGAAATACGAGGCGGCTACCGCGAAGTCAATCTATTTTTTCTTGCAATCAATATATGTTCCAGTTTTCTTTCAATTGTAGTTTACCTCATGAGTGGAGTTTGCGATGATAGCATTTTTCGCTAAAAGTAGCTAGTAACTTGAAATTGTAGTCAATAGTTAAACTTTAGTTTCACAGTACAAGGAACGAAAGATTTCACTTTTAGGCTTTCGATTCTAACTTGAATCTTGATTACAATAATGTAGTAACTTGACTTGTCGGTCTGTCAAAAGAGTATCGGCTTTAGAACGTAATTAAAATTGTCTTAAAAAACTTGATTATTTCAAAAATTTTGGAAGCTTAGTACTTGAAGTTTGTATCATTCTACGTTTATCCTTAAAAGTTGGCTTTTCCACGTTGTTGCTTTTGACACTGAAAGGAATTAAAGGTTTTCTTGGTGGACAGTGCAGGACACACACATGGAATGTGAAAAGTGTTAGTATCTATAGCCATTCCTAAAGCACTCTGAAAAACTTCATATCAGGGGGAGAACACAGATGTGTCTCGCCAGAGAACTTTTTCACCTGATTTCATGGTGGCCACATTGCTTACTGTCCTTTGACAGGCTTTTGTTTAGTGCATCTACGGTCTGTTTTTTTTTTAAACTGGGAATGGTGCGAAAAGCTTTATTAAATGGTGTATGGATGATCGTTAAATGTCGAAAGAAAACAATTTTAATGGAAAGGAGTGCCAAAGCGAATAATCTATATGTTATCATTACTCGTATGATTAATTGAATTTTCCAATATTTTACATGTATCTTTTTTTATTAAGCATGGAGGAGCTACCTAATGGATCAAAATGATTACTGTTATTGCTATTACTTCACTTATTACTATTAACTGATATTATTGCTAATATTGTGCTGCTTCAGCCCTTCTTCTTTATCTTTTCTTCTTCTTCTTCTTCTTCTTCTTCTCCTCTTCTTCTTCTTCTTTTTTTTTCTTTTTCTTCCTCTTCTCTTTCTGTTAATCTCAATAATATCTGTGTGTTATAAAGGTGGCCATCATCGCAAAAACAGCGATGGCAGAGGGAAGATGGTGGACGTGTCGTATTTTATCGCTCACGAGGATTACAAGATAAAGAAGCACGACATCGCTTTACTTAGGCTCTCGTCCCCAGTCCAACTATCGTCCACTGTTAACACGATATGTTTACCGCGACAAGGTCAGCGGGTATCACCTGGAAAAAGATGTTACATTACGGGTAGGTATAACGTCACCGGCAATGGAGGGGGCATGGGGCAATGTCGTAAAAATGTAAGGGGATGGGGGAGGTGGTCCAAAAGTCGAAATCATCATCAAACCAATAAACGTACGAAAGACAACATGGGACTGTAGCAGTTGCAAAGGCGCGGCCGCAAAATACTTTTCAGGTGAAAAACACAGTTTTAGCTTGAACCGGTGTGAACAAGCACACGGTTGATAATTGTGTACATCAAAACAAGAACATAAGAACCTATATTAACTCATAAAGGCAGGGGACACCTAGAAACACATTTAGCCTAAACATCGAAAATGAGTATTTATAGATTTCGAGAGAGCTTGTTAACCCGGGGGGGTACTCCCTATATTTGGATGGTAGGGATGACCGTCGTATTTCAGTTTAGGGTATAAAATCGGCGATCTGGTATTTTTTAGGGTATTTTTGAGCGAAAATCGCACTCGGAAAAAAATTTGGTATTTTTTAGGGGTTATTTGAGCTAAAACAGTACGCTGAAGATAAATTCAGGTATTTTTTAGGGTATTCCAGAAGCGTGGGGTATTTTTTAGGGTGAATTTTTTTCCCACTAGGTATTTTTTAGGGTAGAAATTCGAGCTTCCCGACGATCACCCCTACCCTTTTCACCCTGAAGTACCCCCCCCGGGCTTGTTAATTGTATACATTAGCCATCTAACTGTGTTGTTTCTCAGGTTGGGGATGGGCACGAGGTTTTCCAAGATACCTCCAGCAAGCCAATGTGCCGATCGTAAGTCATGCAAATTGCTTAAAAAAGATAAATTATCCAACCATCGACGAGGCCTCTATGATTTGCGTTGGAGCCGAGGGTAGTAGCGCCTGCTTTGGGGATAGCGGCGGGCCGCTTGTTTGTGAGGAGGACGGTGTGTGGGTTTTGCGCGGTGATGCTTCGTTTGTCACTGCACAGTCTTGTCCGGTAGATGTACCTGCTGTTTACGCAAGGATGAGTTCCTACGTTGATTGGATAGTCAAAAAAACAGGTATGACTCTCCCCGAATCTCCTTTCTCACCTAATTATATCCATTTTAAAATCACCGGTGATTCCTGCATTCTGAGTGGTTCCCAACAGCAGTGATTACAGAATGAATCGCACGGATTTAAGTCTGTAATCGCACTTTTTGAACAACCAATAAGGAAGCAGAAAAAACTAAAACTGCCATTCGATTTCAATCATAAAGAGCGTTAACTTTTTCTTGTAAAAAACGCTTTGAAAGTGAATGTAATTAATTGGTAATTGAGTGTTTTAAATATTTTCCTCGGGCTTTGACTGCTTTGGGTAGTACGTCCCGCGTCACCGACATCAAAGGAAACGTAATGTCTTGCCTTGTAACAGGCTACTAGTCATACATTTGATGTTTTGGTTCATCTGTCAGGTATCGGTTCGCCCATTCTACCAAGTAAGGTCCCTGGCGGCCATCCAGCAACCATGGCTCCTTCAGCAATTCCGAGCAGGCAACCAATGACTGGTAAGCGCAAACATCTCTTTCATAAAATAACAAACACAAAGGGATTAAGGAAGAAATAAATTTGTTGGATTTTGATTCAACAACCATAGATTATTGATTGAGCTAGGTTAAAAACCAAAACAACATAAAGACCGCTGATAGTTTTAATTTATCAGTTTGAAAAACAGCGGTTAAGGACGATACTTAGACAAAACCTACATATTCTTACAACGTTCTATAGCAATTTTAGCGTCGTCAAGTCTCTTATAACCTCTTCAAAGCAAAGGTAATCAATGCAAACTATCTTCTTTAGCACTTTAAGAGTATTAAATCACTTGTCACTTTCTTCTTATGGACACTCGCGTTCCAGGATAATTTTTAGTCGTTTATATATTGCTGTTTTATTTCCTCTGCAGAATCATGTGCAGATACAAAAAACAATTGTCCTGGATTGGTCAGGTTCTGCCAGATGGGGTTTATGAAGGAGTCGTGTAAAAAGACCTGCAACCTTTGTTGAGCATGCGCAGATAACAACAAGACTGTTGAAATGTTTCACATCAGAGTCACGTGATACAACTAAACATTGCCTAATAAATTACTTGTTGAAGAACTGACTGTTTCTCTTTCTTTCTGAAGTCGAAAAAGTTTTAGTATATTTTAAACCCTCTTCGAAAGGTAAACGTGATGGTTTATAATTTTGATTGCCATACTAAAGAAACAATAATGTTGATAACAGCAATAAGTAGATTGTTTTGCAACGTTCACGTCTTTGTTGCTTTAGTTTTCGAATCCCAGGCGGTGGACACTCGTTTGTAGGGCGCTGAGTCAAGACTGACGTCACGCAGTCTCACTAAATATCAGACTGGATTTACCAGTGACGAGGGCAAAAGTCGGTACTAAAGCAAGAACAAGTTGCTCTCTTCCATAGTTTGAAAAAGTTGCTTTAGTTGTGGGAGTTAATTTATACTAAACCTTCACATCAACGAGACGTCGAGCACGCAAAAGATGTCAGTTTACCTCCCAGAATTGAAGTAAAGTTTTGTAGAGTATGAGTGAAAGTATGCTGTAACGTATCGCTGTTCCTCCGCGGTAACATGACTGAACTAAGCAAGAGAAGGTGATCAATACTCTATTGTTAAAGGTACACAAGCCTGGTGGCCATGACATCACGTGGAATTATCCAATAGGATTTTTGATTTGGCTCAACATAGGTGACTCGTTGAAGTCACCGCATGCATGAGCGTCAAACTGTGGACTTCTCGCTTTGGAGGCAGAGTATTACACCTCCTGAGAAGGTGTTCAAATCTAAACCTTTTTCTTACACATCTTACAAATCAATAATCAAAGTCAACTTCGAGCGACCAACGGTTTTTATTTTAAATAAAACATTGTTAGTTTGTATTCAAAATAATTATTAAGTGTTAGAAGACTTTAGTTTGTAAAACTTTTTCGAGCACTGAGTTATCATCAGGTTGGCTTTATATATTGTGTAAAGTTCATTGTTTAGTTTGACTCCCATAAGGAAAAGGGTAAAATAGAATCCTTAAACAAAGACAAAAGTCAACATCCCTCCAGGTTATGTACGAAAACACGTGGAACTACTCCTTGAAATATTTTGGCGAAGATTCTCGCAACCTACCATGTTGTACACGAAGTCATCTTCGAATACTCTGAATTAGTCCGACATCTTTCTTTTCATCCTCGTAGCTCTTTCTTCTGGACAAACCGTTTCTATCGTACATTCCTGGTCTTTACGAGATAACACGGAAGCACTTCTTATGGCCAAACATTGTCCTCCCCTCAATAAACACATTCAAGCAATCTGTTTCTCTTTTTCCCTCAGGGAATTACATAAAAAAAATAAACTGTTCAAAGTATGTATAGTCCCATCTTCAACTTTGCATACTCAGAAATCTGGCGATAACCCAACGGTCAACCGTTTGCTTTATATAAACTTAAAGTTTTCCTAACAAACAACCACTATTTTACAATCTGTACATTTTGTATCTTGCATGTTGAATTATGTAAAATATCGTTTGTTGGCTGGTTGATTGCTTGGTTGGTTAGTTCAGTACATTTTCAAACTTCAATGTGTTCCAAAATGAAAATAGGCAATTGTGGGTTATATCCAGAGACGTCGGCACGATTTTCGAATGATGATGAGGGGGGAGAGGGGCGGGATATTGCTGACGTAGTTTTCATCCTGTCGAGCGCCGAAGGCGAGAACAATCTTGGGGGTTCGGGAGTTATTTCCCACTTTTAAAAATTTTGAAATCTTGAAACTCGGGGAGGGGAGGAACGACGCACCCCTTCCCCTCCGTTGCCGCCGCCACTGATTTCATTTCTAAAGATTACTGGCTCGAAGAATTACGAAACCGTGCAGCGTACAAACAAGCTTTTTTCGTTAGTTAATTTTTTACCGACAAGAAAAAAATGCGGCAATTTTAAAAGATTGCCGTTATCTTCTTGTTGCGCTCCTATTATTTATGAGATTGTGAGTTGGTTCGATGATAAATGGAAGTGTTTGGAGAATGTTGGGCGTGTGGGCGAGAAAATGTTACACAGCTTAACAGGTGCAGAACGCCTACACAGCATTCTCGTTTTGTATTCTACACCTATATAATATCACCAACATCACAAACATTTCGTGTTTATTTGTTTAGTAATAGTAAAGAGTTATTAAAACTAAGCAACTGTCTTGTGAATCTGAAATGGCCTGTTACTACAATTGTTAGGATTTTTCTTAGATTTTGAATATATATTCAGTAACAAATAATATTCTAACTTACAGTCATAAAGTTGAAAGCACTTGAACAAAAAAAATAAGCAAAAGTAATGAATGTTTCTTTACTCTGATTCAAACACAGTTTTATTAGTTCAAAGTATCAGTCAATTCGAATAACAAATTTTACAGAGTAGTAATTTGCCTTTTGGACTTTACTAAATTATGTTTTGTAAATGAACATCAACGACATATACTACTGTTGATGATATTTTTGTTCTAATTATTAAGTAACGTTTTTAAAGCACGCTTGAAGTTGCGTTTTAATGATTTTATTTCGTTCTGTAGCTTTGATCTTCAAAATGAGGTAGACATTTACCTCGCTCAATAACCATATTAAATTCTTCTCTCAATAAACACAAGTGAAGCAACATCATTTCAGTTTTATGTTTATTGAACCTGTCAGCAACAATATTAAAACATCACGCCAGACGAGAAACCCTATTTTGGAGCAATTTGCTTAAGTTAAACAATTTACAGCTGAGCAATCGAGAGTCGTTGCGAACTATAAGACATGATTTTGAATGTTTTATTCAGTCACAGGAACATATGACAAACATGTATGCATACATTGGTTTGGCTTTGTGCTTGCTAGGCCCTGCAATTGCAGAGGGTAAGTGGCCAGAATTATTGGCTTCCTAGTTTTCAGGTCATTTTAGAATAAGAACAAGTAAGAACATATCTTTTCAATGAGAAATGTGAGGCTTTCGTTTGCCCAAACTTCAAGATTAAACTCTCGGGCTGGCCTCGGATCCGGTGTTATGTTCAGTTGAACCCTAAATTCGCTCGTGAGAGTGACTTGTCTTCAAAAAAGCTTTAGTTTAACCAGCAGTTGTGGAAATGCTTGTAGATTTTTCAAAGTAAAATAGATGACCTCTGATTTTATTATAAGTTCGTCTTTTTTCGGCCGAGGATGGATGTTTTTTGGTTTTTTAGATGTCTGTCTCTCAAAAGTTCTTCAAAGTATTCTTGTTTTTTTCCTCGAACTGTGTCTGTATAAATACATTCATCAAAAGCTGTTCCTTATATCTTAAAACCCAAATTCGTTGCTATCGTCAGTTTGCCAAAATCAAAAGGGAACTTTTACTGCTCTCTCAATATTTTGTAACGTCAATTCTTCGTTTCTTTAAACATTTATAGAGATTGATATCCCTTTCTTAATTTCAAACTGAGGTGCGTCCTTAAAAGTGTTCTTAAACTTTGACAGTTTGGAGCGTCAACGTAACTCATATTAAAAAAAAGAAGAAAAAAAAAAGTTTTAAACAGCAAGAAGCAAAAACGCCAAAATAACTGACTTTTGGCATTACTTGTGATGCCTTTTGTTATTGCTACAGTCTTCCAGTCAAATCAAACCAAACGGCAAGTGTAATTGTAGTCTTCGTGCAGGCTGTCCTTGCGAGTGGGGAAAAAGTTTAGGGAAAGGAGAAAACTCTTATCTCCAAGCCTGTACGTAGGCTAGTGTGGTTGTGACATTAAAATCGTTTTTCTTTTCCGTTTTGTCCTAACTTCGGCCAAGCATGAAACCGTTTCAGTAGATCTAATTTTCAAAGTTTTCTTGGGCGGCATGCCCCACACATGTATCGAACTCCCTTACAAAACTCAGAACATGTGACATATTTTAAAAATTTTCTTGTGATAAAGATTCGCATTTCTGTAACTTAAACCAGAACCGGTTAAGGTTGAAATGGTTGATCCAAATAGAACACGACCTCAGTTTTATTTTTTTTTAAAAAAAAGAGCGAAAGCTTTCTGCGGTAGAGTTCCAGACAAAAATCAGTTACACTTGTAGCTGTTGTTCCCGACAGCTTCGTGTGGGATGCGAGCAGAAGGTGCTCGGATTGTGAACGGGGAGACGGCCAGTCCTAACAGTTGGCCATGGCAACTGTCACTCCGCAAATATGGCGGGCACCTCTGTGGAGCGTCGCTCATTACACCTCAATGGGCGGTGACCGCTGCCCACTGCATCAGTAACGACCTGAGAGGACTCTTCTTTGATGTACTTGTTGGTGAGTACATTGTGAACGTCTTTAGTTTTGCACTACTTTTATCTAAAATCGAATTGCATAACAACTTAGTAAAATTACTGACTAACAAGATAGATTTAATTATTAAATAATTGGTATGGGGACCAGCATTTGTCTCTTGCTTCAACTGACAAATGTGCAATTTATAATTTAATGTTGCACAGGTCTTTATTTTCATATATATTTCCGTTCTGTCTCGGTCATTATACTGGTCATTATACGGCTTTTCGAAAACCATAACTTTTTATGAGAAGCTTTTGCCGCGAACATTTAAAGGATTTCATTCATTCATTCATCCATCCATTCATTCGTTCGTTCGTTCGTTCGTTCGTTCATTCATTCATTCGTTCATACGTTCGTTCAATTCCTTCCTTCCTTTTTTTCTTCGGTCACGTATGTATGCATGCGTTCAGTCAGTCCTTCCAATTCATTCATTCATCCATCCATCCATCCATCCAACCATCCAACCATCCAACCATTCATCCATTCATTCATCCACCCATCCATCCATCCATTCATCCATCCATCCATCCATCCATCCATCCATCCATCCAACCATCCATCCATTCATTCATTCATCCAACCATCCATTTATCCATCCATCCATCCATCCATCCATCCATCCATCCATCCATCCATCCATACCCATCCATCCATCCATCCCTTCCTTCCTTCCTTCCTTCCGTCCGTCCGTCCGTCCGTCCGTCCTTCATTCAATTCATTCACTCATTCTTTTCTTCGGTCATGCATTCAGTCAGTCTTTCCGATTCATTCATTCATTTAATCGTTCATTAATCTCTTCACTCATTTTGGACTGGTCGTACCATATTGGTCTCATCTGTGTACAGTGATAACTCCTTCGTTAACTGCCTAGGAGCCCACCATTTATATGGCGCGGACGGCCTGGGCAAGAAGTACAACGTGGTTAAGATCTACAAACACAGTGGTTATAAACGGGAGCATATACAGAACGATATTGCACTGCTGAAGCTATCCAGACCGGTGAGATTGTCCAGAGAGGTCAACACCGTGTGTCTGCCAGAACAGGGTCAGCGGGTTTCCCCAAACGCAAGATGTTTTGCAACAGGTTTGTTCTGATTTGTTTAAAGTATTATCACGTGGCAGCTTTGACAAATAATTCATTACCTCAGATTTGGGATTTTACAACAAATTAACTTTTAATACTTCACCGCTCAATTGCCAGCGTTTCTCTTTTGTTTCCAACACGGGTCCTTTGGCTTGCAAATGATATGGGTCAGACGGCAAGGCGTCTATCTTGACTTCTGTTCTTCTTTCACTAAATAAGCATGGTGCAGTTCTATTAGTCAATTTGTAAAATTGTTTTCCTAATGGGGTTCGCAAGTTAATGTTGACCGCAGTAAGAACACTCATTGTTAGTTAAATGAAAACAATTTTTTAAATAGTTTTCTTTATATAAGATTTTCCAACAATACCAAAAACGGTTTGTGTTGGTAGGTGCGATATTGATTGAACAAACTGTACAGACTGTGTGATGAGCGTGTTAGACAGTGTTCACATATTACGTGTATCAGATCATGCAGTCTGTGTAGTGCACGGTGTAAAACAGACTGCAGATTATGGTGTACACGTTAATAGACTGCAACACATGGCGGTGTTACACAGACTGTACCAGACTGTGGAGTCTGTGTAATGCACAGTGTTAGAAAGACAGTGCAGATGACGGTGTTGTACAGATTATCAGACTGGGCAGATGATGTAATGCACGATGCTAGACAAACTGTACAGATAACCGGTGTTACACAGTCTGAGTAATAAGCGGTGATACAAAGAATGTGTAATGAATTGTGTTACACAGACTGTGTAATGAACGGTGTTACAAAGACTGTGTAATGAACGGTGTAACACAGACTGTGTAATGAACGGTGTTACACAGACTGTGTAATGAACGGTGTAGCATAGACTGTGTAATGAACGGTGTCACAAAGACTGTGCAAAGAATTGTGTTACACAGACTGTATAATGAACGGTGCCACACAGACTGTGTAATGAACGGTGTTAGACAGGCTGTGCCAGATTGCACTGGACTGCCTACGAAAATTAAGAAACAACCTTTGCTTTTGTAGGAAGTAAAGGATAGCATACGTGGGTTGAGAGTGTGCTAGCAAGGCGTATTTCCGAATTTCTTTCGTTCGCTGTTCTAAATGTATTAACGTACTTTCCTAAATAGATTCTTCACTTTGTTTTTGTTTTGGGACCTCGCAGGTTGACCACTAACCACACTGAGGTACCCTATATACAAAGAAAGTATCGATCCTTGCTTACATGAATGTGATTCGTGAAAACAATACTTTTTGAGCATTTTTCTTCATCTTTATGTTTCCATCAATAACAAACCCTGTTATATCGGTATGTTTAGGATGGGGACGCGATAATGGCGTTACGCAGACTGTTCCTGACTTCCTTCAACAGACCAAGTTAGGCATTGTTGACTACGAACAATGCAAAGCTGTCAACGGCAAGGGAGTGCATGATCCCTCAATGTTATGCGCTGGGGGAGACGGCACATCGATCTGTATGGGGGACAGCGGGGGACCCCTCGTGTGTGAAGAGGATGGCCGCTGGGTGCTGCGGGGAGCCTCTTCCTGGGTCAAGGGCAAAACCTGCCCGGTCGATAGGTACTCGGTCTTTACACGTATCAGCTCCTATATCGACTGGATCGAAGACAAACTCGGTACGGTTTTTTATTGTTTGCTCGGATTGAAGTTGTTTTGGTGCAAGGGAATTATTTCTTTAGATTAAAATCGTTTACCTCCTTAAAGGTTGGTGCAAACTAATTCCATTAATCGCAAAATGAAAACTTCAAATGGTTTCCTCAAAGTTTCAAAAGTTGTAACTTATAATGATATACGTTCCCATATTTTGAAAGTTTCTCGTTTCTCGCCTTTTTCCTCCATGTTCAATTTCTATGATTGATTGGTTAAATAGCGAGAAAGGGAGGGAGAGGAGGCACAAAAAGAGGGATGTAATTACATATTTTCTTCTGAGTTCAAGTTAATTTACAGCAAACTTGATAAAAACAACCTTTTTTTTAAAAAAAACACACATTATGGCTATAAAGAAGGCGTTGTGTATCTAATGTTGCCAAGGAATCAGTTTTTAACAAAACTTGATTGTTTTATGGAAAGCTGATAGATAATCCAAGGTTGATCTTTCAAGTGCAACCAATTTGATCTCATGTGGGAGGGCTCCGATTGACCCCCTAGGAAGATTTGCTAGTAGAAAAAAACTTGTCTGTTTAATGGTTAAACAAATCAAGTTAAATTATTTATTATTGAAATTATTATTTTTATTATTATTATTATAGTTGTCGTCGTCTTCGTTGTTGTTGTTTTTATTTTTGTTATTATTATTATTATTATTATTATTATTACTACAGGTTTCCGTCCAACACAGCCGTCGAGTAACGGCCCACTGCTGCCATCACGTGCACCGCCAACGAAAAGACCAACCCGCCGGCCACGCCCAAGTCATCCTCCAGGTACAAATCATCCATTTTACATTCTTAGATTGTTTGATAAATAGTTACGTCGCATTTATAGCAAAATATTTATAGTACTTTAAGTTCTTTTGGAAACGAAACTTGGCCAGTTTCTTTGTTAAATGTTTCTGTTCTCTCTCTTTTTTTTCCTTGGCTTTAACCGTGCACAAAACACAAAATGTATTGGAGTGCATATGAACAACTAACCAGTAGAAACATTCAGGCTGTCACACTGAACAAATCAGTGTGAACGGTCGCGGTTTGTTCAACATAAAACAAACAAATAGCTTTGTTCACTCCTTTTGAAGTTTGTTGAGCTTCCCAGCCAATTAGTTCTATCAACAACGAATTGACGGATATGCTCAGGCAAACAGACAGGCACCATATGATATAAAGAGGATAATAACGACCCACAATTGCCGTGGGCAATACGGGAAATCCCGATTGCACAAGAACCAATCCAAACGCCCGAAGTATCTTTGCTATACAATAATGCTTAATATAGTTAGTAGTGAGTGATGCAAAGTCACCTAGCATTGTGTTGCATTATCATCATTATCATTATCATCATTATTATTATTACTAATATAATAATAATAATAATAATTATTATTATTATTATTATTATTATTAATATTATTATTATTGTTTATTTTTTGTCATTGTTATTATTATTATTAATATTAATATTATTATTATTATTTT
>JAOBYE010629408.1:0-12072 GCA_025403585.1 Parazoanthus swiftii
GGGGTTGGGGTGTAGCTCCCATGTGGACATGACAGGGATGCTTGTTGAATTTTCCAAAAACAACCCCTTAAAGTTACCAGTATGGGTGTGGCTTTGGCATATATATTTTGACCCCTAAAAGTTGCTAATTAAAAGAAATGCACCAAAACAAAAGTGATAGAAAATGGCACATTTAATGCCAATAATGATGATGTTCTCTGTGTTCTGTAATTCTAATGGGGACAGTCCAAGGATCAAGGAACCAAAAAAAGGGCCTAAAAGTTACAGTGATCTCTCAAGCATCCCCCAAAGTCAATATGGGAGTCCCCTCCAGGCCCCCTATTTTCGTCCAGTAGGTTGATCAAAAATGTGAAAAGGCCCAGGGGCCTTGGGCAACATTACATGTATTTGACTTAAGTTGTCTATTGCCTATGTCCCTAGGACACATACATGTGCTGGTAAAAACTGTATGTAACTGTTGAAAAAATATATATATCAAGAACCTCTTCTCCCATTCCATCTAGACTCACCTTTCCTCTTGATTCCATTGTCATCTTTCTTGCCAACCCTCTTCCTCCCTCTTGATTCATCTTGATTCCATCTGACCCACATCCCTCTTGACTCAACATTGGTCTTGGTTATATGTCCATGAGTGTCTTTACCATCCCTCCTCTTCCTTTTTGATTCACCTTGATTTTATTTTACATGACTGTACACTCAGCACTTGTGTTGTTTTAATCTGCCAATCAATCACCATCCCTCTTGATTCCATCATGATCCTGGCATTGTATCCCTCATTGTTATCCATGGAAAGTGTTAATAAGCGCATAATTATGTAGCTGTAAAGTCTGTGTGACAGAGCCAAGACTTTTAGATTACAATATGGTACTTTGTGCTTTTTACATAAAAATGCACCATAAAAAGGAGTTGTTGCAGGGTTGGGAGAATTGGAGAGAGATCCTGTTACTGGGCCATAAATGTTTTATGTGTTCAATATTTTGGAGTTTATGGCTTTTTTTGTTATCACTCATTAATTATGATCCAGTTTACATGTAAGTGTTATGAAGATTAATATAGATCTGGAATGCAGAGACTGGGCACTAACCTACTTTCTTGGTTTTAGGGTTCTCTGGATGGTGCCAATTTATTCTATCGATAGTGTAAGTTTGCAGATATGTTACTTTGCAATTGTAAGATGTTTTCTATTCAGCAACAACTCTAGTCACTATGCAAAATGTTGTACATCATTCATCTAAGATTTTTGTTACATATATTGTGACCTGTTGACTTTGTGCATTTTTCCAATGGCATATAGGAAATACCTGTCATTTAAGACAGGGTTCAAAATAGCCTCCGGCTGACGGCGATAGCCAGCAGATTTTGGACCTTGCCAGCGATTTTCATTTCCACAACACAGTTCAAGATCAAAGGCTAACCGGTGACTTTTTTGCCGATTCGGTTGTTATAACTAAAAATAAAATAATTTCACTTCTGAATAAAGCTTTGTTTTCATTTAGTAACATATGCAAAATGATGCAGATTCGCTAGTATAGTATGATTTTGTAGGTTATGTTTATACCGTTTTGCAAACAGAATATTTTACCCACAAAAACAGCCAGCAAAAATTTTTGACCTAACAAAAAAGCCTACAAAATAAAACAGAATTTGAGAACTTTATTTTGAACCCTGTAAGAAATGTCTAAATTGGAAAAGGAGAACTGGAGTTACATCAGACACTCCCACTACATAGCTGTCAACTCATCCACATAATTTGAACAGGTGTCACAAGATTTCGAGCCTTATCATCTGCTCACCCGCATGCTATTTGAACTTACCAAGTTTTCCCAATGTTTTTTAAATTAACAGACTAGATATCTGAGCCAATCAATCTGATGTATATTGGAATGACTAAAAAAAGGTCCATGTGTAATGGGCCTGACTGTTCACAATTTCTGTGTTTGACAGCTAATAAATGTGCTATAGTAGTAAATGTTTATTAAGTAACTTGATTTTTTATGAATATAATTATGCATCTGTTTTTCATTGCAGTGGCTGGCTCTATATTTCCCCAAGGCTGCAATATACCTTGATTCACTGAGAGAATGCTATGAGGCTTATGTAATTTATAACTTTATGACATACCTCTTGGCCTACTTGTCTTCCAAACATGACATTGAGTTGGTTTTGAATACCAAACCTCAAGTTGAACATTTTTTTCCTTTTTGTGCTTTACCTCCTTGGAGAATGGGAAGGTAAGAGTAAAAAGTTCTTTAATATTTTAGTTATCAATGTGCAATATTTCTGTGGTTCCCTTAGTCGATGTTATAAAGTCACTAGAGAAGCAATCAATGCTTCTGCATGAAAGAGCAACTTGAAATTAACAAAATCAAAGTTTTCAGTGTAATGCCACACAGAAGCAAAGATATAACCAAGTACGAGTCTAAATTTTTTCATAGTTACTCTTCAGTTTCAGTGATGAAGTTACTTCAATAAACATTGAAAGACAGGCTTTCACCATTGAATAGTTAGGGGCTGACCATTTGATTTCTGAGGGGAGAGATAAATATATTTTATAAAAATTGTAGGACCAAAAATGGAGAAAATGCATTTTTTGATGTTATACATAAGATAATTAGTTTTCCACTAAAAATACTTGAAGGCAAATCATCCTTTCACCCCCTGACCCCACAAAATCGAATGGCCAGTCCCTTAGCAAAACTATTTCTATATGCAAAAACCCTTGTGATGTCAGCTGTCCAAAAGTGTGAACACAACCATAGGAAGTCTCAAGGAAAAAGTCGTTTGACCAAAAATGAATCCCCACCCCTCTCCCCCATTCTGTCCCAAAGTTGATTGTGCCATTTCTTAGTGTATCTGCCAGATGGCAGTGCTAAGAAATTATAAAATGAAAAAGTCTTTTTGACAAATCTCAATTTGTGGAATTACATGTACTTGACCAAAGTGTCATTTTTTGAGCTGTGTTATTTGCAGTAAACCTTGGCAATGCAATGTTCAAAAAGAAGTTTGCAGTAACTAGTTAAAACACTTGAACCCTTTATTAACTGTGAACTGTATTCAGGTAACCCTCATCACCACAGTGGTTTTCAGCCAGACCTGACTGCGAAAGTGTATAACATTGATTCATAACATAGCAAGAGGAACCCAGCTCACATATATTTAATGTTGTTTTGGTTCAGAGTCCTAATACGCAGGTGCAGACAAGGAGTCATTTCCTACACTGTTGTTCGATTGTTGACAACTCTTGTAGCCTTGTAAGTATGTACAATGAGCAGCAGCTCACAGTCACCCCCCCTTCCTCTGCTCAACATTTTGCTCACATTTTCTAAGAAATATAGAGACCTGATATGGAGAGGATGTAACAAGGTACAATATTGAATGGAAAATCAAATGTGCTAGTCAAGTTTAAGTACTCCTTCACAGCTCTCCTTAATTTGGAGCCAAGCTCTGTTGTGTTGGCCATACCACAACTTTTTCCTGTCAGTTGTTTTTCTTCCTTTCAGTAGTGTGGTAAAAGCTGTATAAATAATAAGTTATAAATTCCTTGCAACAGGGAGATAGTGTTACAGTATGACTGTCCAGTCTACATACTGTTTTGCTAACAGGTAGCCTGTGGGTCCGCATTCAGCACACAGCCCGACCAATAGCTTAAAGAAATGCAATTTTTTTTCAACTCCAGATCAGATTTCAGGATGTATGAAATAATAGGCTGATGCTTATTATTGATAGAATATACAACAAATATCAACATAAATAATAGAGCTTGTCATAAATTTATGTTTCTAGATAAATTAGCTAGGCTATCAATGCTCAGAATCTTTTTGACTAATAATTGATTATATTATTATTTTAATTTACTACTATTACTGATAGTGAGGTTTTTGTACATTTTTTTCAGTTGTACAGAATTAGCAGGAAAATATGATGAGGGGAACCTAAGCTTCAAATCAATGTGGTCCTACATTGTTGTAATAAACAACTGCTCTCAAGTGGTAAGTACAAGATTAACCAACATTGTAAGCACTGTCAAGAGGCTGCCAGCATGAACTTATCAGTAATTCTCGTATTTTTACTTCATGTTTTAGGGTTTTTTTATGCTTATTTTTACGTTTGTAGTCGATTGTTAGGATTGATGTAGTCCTGAGGACTGTTGCTGGTTGACTGATGTTTCAACAACCTGCATGGAAGTCCTCTTAATGTCAATTAAGTCAATCAATGACTTCCAAATAGGTTTTCGAAACGTCAGTCACGACCAACAGCTGTCCTTCTCAGGACTACATGTACATCCACCCAGACGATCAACCAAGGCAACTACAAATATTGAGACACCTTGACTTAGACCTTTCACTGTTTGAACCCCATGTTCCCATGTCCTATTATTACTAGACCTCTTAATTTGAGTGTACAGATAAAGGCTTTCGTTTGCACACATTCATGACGACACTCCATGTCCCGGTAATTCTAGCAACTTCATTTTTTGGGTTTTAAGGGCTTCAAAACTAGGAAATTGTAAATTTTATAGGCCAACTACATTTTAATGCATGACTTAAACCCAAATGTGAGCAGCCCTCCAGGCAATCCCCAGGCATTTAGGTACCGGATCGCGTAAAATGCCGCTTTAACTATTTTTTGTTCTTATACAGTTGTATCAAGCTTCAACTGCTTCGTGTACTAATTTTCATCCATTTGCTTACTCGTTCAGACGTAGACAGTGCCGGAGGGGGCTGGGCATTTGACCGTCAAAGTAGCCTTTGAGAGGCACGCATTTGTACAAAATAAATGCTTCCAGGGTCGGGAATTTGCCCTTTTTTTAAGGAAGTCAAATGCCCGGAGATTTGCGTGACAGGGATGTTCGCGTTTGATTTTGACTCTTGCATAGCACCATACTCAAATAATTATTTTTTTCTTCTTTATTTCAGTGGGCTATGTATTGCCTGGTGCTCTTCTACCGCGCAGCACACGAAGAACTAAAACCAATTCAGCCGTTTGGGAAGTTCCTTTGCGTAAAGCTAGTTGTCTTTGCTTCATTTTGGTAAGCCATTTGAAGTTCAAAGCGAACTTCCTATGGTACAGTGTCCTTGAGTAAGTCTTCCTTACGAATAACATCACGTTTGCTTGACACTTTTTTTCTTTCTATCACATCTTCTAGGCAAGCAGTTGTCATTGCTATACTGGTGAAGGTAAGGAATGTTTTATTTAACTTTTGTTTGAACACGGAGGTGAACACATAGTCAGAGACGCAGATGTAAATATATACTTAGACAGGGATGCTGGTGAACACACAAATTGTATGGAAGTGTTCACATAGTTACGAATGTAAGTGTGACATAACAGGCGCGTAGCCACCATTTTCTGCGGAGGGATGCACCCAAAATTTTAACGGACCTTGTATTAGTAGTTCTAAAAAGAAATATTCCTTTAGCCATATTAGTCATTTGTGAACGGAACTTTTCGGACAGGTGGGTGCGTGCACATGCACATGGTGCCCCCCTGCCTACGCGCCTGCATAACTTAGATAGAGGTGGACACATAGTTTTAAAACGGTTGTAGGTGTACGCGTAGGTCGGTTGGAACTGTATGTACACATAAGTTGAGTGGAGGTGACGGTGTACACATTTATACAGATGTAGATGAACACATGAGTCTGATAGAGGTGCGCATATAGCGAATGAGGGTGTACACATGGCAGTTAAAACTACAGAGAACTATATATAATGATGCGGAAATAAAACTTAGAAGGCTGATTAGTAACTAATCAATGGCCTCCGTCAAATCCTGCATCAGTCACAGAACATGTTAGCAGAGCTACTGAATACGCGTTGTTATAGGTAAGGAAATGAAATTATTGATACCGTTATTTGAAAATTTGCGTCAAACGCCAGAATACAATAACGAGTTAAACATTAAAAACTCTGTTGTTTATCTAAAATAAGGATGCTGTGACTATGTACTTTCGTTCATGTAATCCCTCAGAGCAACGCATTTCTTGTTACGAGTGGGTTGAACGTTCATGGAGCATGTATTAAAATGTATGAAACATCTGCTTTTGTCTCTGACTTGTGTTGATGCAAGTTGGTTTGGTTCAAAACGTGTATGAAAGTTATGTCAATTTTTTAGGTTGGTGTCATTTCTGAGAAGCATACGTGGCAGTTCTATACCGTGGAAGATGTTGCCAATGGTATTCAGGTACGGTAAATTTATATTGTTTCCACGAACGCATTAAGATTTTATGTTCCTTATGTTGCAGCTTTCAACAATACAAATCCCTTAATAACTTTACACTATCGTGTATTGTAAAACGTGTTGAAACGTTTTCTAGTTTTCATTATATTACTGCATACGAGGTGCTAAAAGGTAAACCAAACATAAAATTTACTAGCGGTAGGCGCCAGTTGAAGTTTAAGCTACGCATGGCTAGAGTTTCGTGGATCATTTATCATTTTTTTTTTGTCATTGTAGATATTTTCTCTGTCGAGACAAAGTAAAACTAAAACAGCAGACTCAAGTTTACGACTCGTTTTAAAACGTGGATTTACAGTCGAATATAACACCGACAATTACATTGTAAATGTCACTGGGATCTACTCAACTATCGGGCGGCTGTATTAAACTGGCCTGACCATTTCTAATTTGGCATATTTGTAAATCAGCAAATAACCGTGAGACCCATTAGTTCCAGGTTTGGTAGGAACACCTGAACCACAGTAGACTCTGCATGGTTAATTTTTATCTGTTTACTATACAACTACTGATATTTTCATGATGCTCACTACTCCTGGAATTCCTGGAAAACTCCCGGAATTTTGAAATTTTCTTCTAGGGCCCTGGAAAAACAGATCATTTCCCTGTACTCCTGGAAAACTCTTGAAATTTTCTGAAAAAAGTTCAACATTTTTATTAACAAACCAAAACCTGCAGAAGCATCTGACTCATGGTTGTACTTTTTGTACTTTATCGAGGCTCAATTTCAAGTTTTTCTTTCTGGGAGTTTTTGTCATTTTTGTCCCAATTCGCTGCGACCGGAAAGCTGCATATATTATTTAATATTGTGTTGTTTTTAGCGAGAAAGAATTTGGGGTTGGGTCCTGGAAAAATAAGTTTTCTACCCTGGAGAACTCTTGAATTTTCTTATCGTCATTCAGTAAGCACCATGCATTTTAGATTAACCATCTTTGGCTCCCCTTTGGTCAATTTACCATCTGGTTAAACTGAACGAGACGCCTTGTAACCTGATAAGACTACAGTTCTCAACATACAGTCTTTGTTCTGACCAGTACACTTTTAAACAAATGTTTATGTGTTTTATGAAATTAAATGTCAGTTACATAGTTTTAATTAATTAATTCTAATTTCAATTAGCATCAAGGGATACCTCGACGAGAGAGCTCTTTTATGGGAGCACAAAACGTTGTCTGCATTTACCTGATAGTTATGATTTTTGCTTTTCAGAACTTCTCCATCTGCATTGAAATGTTTCTTGCCGCCATAGCTCACTACTATGCGTTCTCCCACAAACCGTTCATTGACCAATTCTCCCCTCCACCACCCTGTTGTGCTTCATTCTGCGCTTCATGGGATGTGTCCGATGTCCGGGACGACATGGTCGAGCACATGAGAAGTGTTGGGAAGACGGTGAAGGGAACAGTCGTGAGAAACAACAGGCGCTTACCTGCGGACTCGTTTGGAAGTGAGGAAACCAGTTTGCTGAAACAAAGCCCGAATCACAGTCCTGCTAGTAACTCAGTGTCTAATGAAGAGAAACTGGAAACTGTTGCTGTTTCGTGACATCCACTGAACAGCTGGCTGACCAAAGTCTCTACACTCGGTTAGTCGTATACAATTCGAAGGTTTTCCGTAAACTTTCTTGTAAATTTTTGTTCATCTCAGTGTAGAGATACTACTACTTCTATTACTACTGCTACTTCTTCTTCCACTACTACTACTACAACTATAGTGATAGTAATTATGATGATGATGATGATGGTAATAATAAATGATGATGATGATGATGATGATGATGATGATGGTGGTGATGGTGGTGGCAATCGTGATTATTGGACGAGGTTGAACAAAATAGCGTAATTTGTCAGTGGCTAACCGTCGATTGTCTGTCGATCCCAAAAGTGGAATAAAATCAGTCACTGGCAAAATCACAATATTTTGTGATAGCCGAGCTTCAGCAATTGTTTTATTGTTTTCACTGTGTTTCAGGTATGAGTAAATTTGGAAAGCAAGCTCTGTCGTCGCTTTGTTTTCACGTCACGCGCGCTGACTAATAGATTCCTTGGATAGCACGTGAGCATGACAACAATTGAAACGAAAACACTGCTAAGTAATGCGCATGAACAAACCTTTGTTTGCAGGCAACTATTTGAAGGTAACTGGTGACGGCAACCAATCGAAAGGAGGAAAGTTTTGGATTCAATGATAGTAATAGCTACAAACTACTTTTAAAACTCTATATGTAATCATCTGTCACCATCATCATTATTGATATTACTATCATTATTTATTATAATTATTTTAATTTCCATAATAATAATAATTAGAATAATAATGATAATTATTATTATTATTATTATGATAATAATACTTTATTGAAACACTGGAATGCATCTTACTAAGAGTCGTTTCAAGTTTAGAATTCTATTTGTTATAGTTAATGATATGTTACTGGGATGATACGAATGTAACATTAAGTTCATACTTGCGTAGTTTAGTGATAATGCTAGTTGAAGTAATTACACTTTATTTGATGTTTTGTTAACTGATTACAGATCCGCAATCACTAAGAAGATAGTGAGAATTTTTAAATGGATTTCTGGAATTTCGAATCTTGTTATACACTTCCACCGAAACATCAGTCTTCATCAGTGAAAGACCATGAACAGAAAGTGGGGAGGAGGCTCCGGTACTCGTTGTCACACACTTGGGACCGGGGCCTCTCCTCCGTTCCTCGATGTTTGTCACGTGACAGTTCACTGTCATGTGACTAACTTTCACTGATGAAGACCGATGGTTTCGGTCCAAACTACTGTGTATAAAAATTCCAGAAATCAATTTGAAAACTCCAACTACAACTTCAACCTCGAAGAATGAAAACCTTTCACACTAAGAAGATAGTACCGTAAAAGCCATATTAATCTCTCTGCATAATAAGTGCCCCCTCTCAAATTTGTAGTAAACCTCCATTCTTTTGTGTCGTTTCCCCCATGAAAAAGAAAAGTATGTTTGAATTTGAGGTTCATAAAACACAGCTTACGGACAACGAATTAGACTCATAAGTTCGCTCACCCTTATACCGGGCGTGCACCGAGAAAGTTCCGTTTTCATACATATGTGATCTGTTTACGTTGTCATAAACCACCTACTTTAGTAACCCCCTGTCAGTTAAGCTCTGCTTCAGGGGGCACGAAAAAAATTAAGCCCTTCGGAGCCATACTACAGATTTTACGGCAAATAAACTTTTATCTCCTGAAAGCATGACAAATTTCATGAAGTTTCAAAAGTTAGATTTTGCGAATCTTCGTGTGTGTAAGTCATGCAGTAATTATATTCATCTCCAGTATTGTTCTCATTGCATAGTTGCACTGATATAAATAATAATAACAATGGTAGATTAATATTAGAAAACAAAGCCTTTATATGTATAAATAGGGTAGCCCCCGCCAACTTTTGGCCCTCGAAACTCGTTAGAAGAATACAATATAATCGCTAAAATCGAACAATAGAAATGATAAATAATTATAAAAGACTTATAACGCTTAGTATGTTGTATTATTGTGTTTGTAAATTATTTATTAGAGGGCTTGGAGGACATAAATGACCCTCATTAAACAAAGTTATCAGGATTGTTGTTGTTGTTGTTGTTGTCAGCCTCAGAAGACCAAGTTTAGTTTATTCAGCAGGTGGGACACTGCTGTAGGTTTCCCCAGTTACAGCAGGCCTCTTGTTGGGGAAGGAGTGACAGTCCACAACACCAAAATAAGCCTGCTCCCATCGACAAGTGTGGGGTTTTTTAAGTCCCCCGGTAGAACGTCGAGAGACTAGACCAACGGCTTAACGTCCCTGTCCACGGACGGCGCGAGATTTACCGAGGTTTCAAGTAACAGTTATCAAAGACGGACGAGAAAAGAGTCAGTCGATCTTTTTTCCTCTTGGGGCTGTGTCTATCGTATATATTTGCGATAGGGGCAATCAGTGGAGACTCTTGTGCTGCACATGAATAAAAGAAGGTTATCGCCAAATAACGTTCACAAATTTTTGTTTCGTCAAAAACGAGACGAAGAAACTGCTATGATAAGAAAGTAACATTTCTTAATCATTTTTTTAATATGTTGGGTATATCCTGGTCAAAACGGTCGACATAGAAAAATGCCGAAAATGCGAAAGTGATGGGTTTGGATTAAAATCAACTAGAAGACAAAACTGAACCTTTTCTTCCCCAAACGTTTGAAACTAGAACCATCATTCCGCTCAAAACTAGGGGTGCTTTGAATGAAGTTTGATAACTTTTATAAACCCGCCATTTGTCGGGCAACGCCATTTTCTAAATTTTGTCATCTTATCTTCGCCAAACTCGTCTCGTCCCTTTTTCGCACCTCGCCAAAATTTGCAGTATTTTATTCATAACGGATATGCAGCGGTGCTCAGAATCTGCTGGGATCCAAATACGCTCGGCTCTTGGCCATCTTATGGCCTGTTCACACCAGAGACGCTGACGCAAGAGAAGAAAATAAAAATTTGAATTCAAGTGGCGCAGAGATGTTTTTTAAAGGAAATTTTCCTTTCTCTTGTGCGAGCCTTGCACTTGCGTTTGTTCTTGCTTCAGGGGTGTCAAATGCAGTGAAGTAAGCTCAGACGCCGACGCAAACCAAAGACCGTGAGAGAAACAATCTCGTATGCGCGACCTCTTTAGTGCTTGCGTCGCTTCCTTAATTCACTTTGCGTCTCCAGTGTCAGTGTCCCTGCGCATGCGTCTGCGTTTGCATCTCCAGTGTGAAATGCCTTTATGCCTGCTTCACACTAGCGACGCAATGGCAAGTAGCAGTAAAAACTGGTCACGTTAAATTTGGCGGTAATCACAATTGCAAACGCAATCGCACTCACAAGAAAAAGGAAACATTTGTTTTTTTTGTTTCGCTTGCAATTGTGATTACCTACAAACTTTTCTAATGTGACTGAACAATTTTTACTGCTGCTTGCAATTGCGATTATGTCGCTAGTGTGAAGCAGGCTTTGCAGTTTGCATAAAATATCTGAGGACGGACATTCATAGCTCGTCCATACACTCGAGCAAGTCTGCTGCATTCCGCTATAAACCCAGTTTCTCCAACACTTAGCAACAAACTGATTTGTTTTCGAATCGTTGCTTTCACTATTATTAATTCAATAGCGGTTGACTGCCTGACCACAATGTCAATGATGAATGTGCCATAATCTCTTCTTATATTTAATATTTTCCAAGCTAAAATTGTCACGAATTGCAACTTTGGCCACTGGCGACGTTTGTAAACTGTGTTTGGACTACCTTTCCGGCTTTCGTCGTGTTCAGCGTTCAAGCAATTCAAAATATATTAGAAAACTCTAAAGAAGTAGTTTTTCTCTTTTCTAAATTTGATTAACAAAAGAACTGGAAAATAGAAATCAATCAAGAGTAGGTTAATTAAGTGGGGCAAATATAAGCTTTAAAACCCACGCTTTCTGCGTTGCTTGGCAACAACAAAAGTTTTTAACGATGAAGAACGAAAAAGTGTACCCTTGGGACTAAAATCGTTTTGTTTTCTTGAAATATGTATATGCAAAAATATCAGTACAGATTGTTAAAGAGTTCCTAATGATTTAAGTAGATTTATGCAGCTCAAGAAAGGAAATATAAAAACAAAGAAAACTGTAATAGCTTTTTTATTATACCTTGAAAATATTCAAATTGTTTAAATGCCTCCTTTCGCAAAGCATTTTCTATTACATCGTCAAGCACGGCTCACAAATTAGTAGCGAAAACTTGCAAAGAAGATCAAGAAGTGATGGACTTTCACCAGAGCTCTCTGCAAACTGTTCCAGAACTTCGGCTGT
>JAOBYE010629519.1:0-12070 GCA_025403585.1 Parazoanthus swiftii
GCCAAGACATCTTTTCCATTGAGCAAGCAATTCACGGCCACTTTTTGCTCTTTCTTTAAATTAATTTCGAACTTTAATTTCTCTGAAAAGCCTTCTAAAACAAATTTTAAAACTTCGCCGCGATCTAAACTTCTTCCTCCACTCTACGCGATCTTTCTTTCAGGAGACTTCTTCCGGTCGTACATCATTACTTATCATATCGGCCAATCAGAATGCTGCGTCCCATTTTGGGATGCAGCCTTCTCGAAACAATGCTTTCCGGGCAGGCTCATTTCCCCCCCTCCTCCTCTCTCCTTCTCTCTTGTCTTTCGCCCTTTCCCCACCAAAAATGAGCCGGCTCGCAGGCTACGCCGCTGCGCGGGCTACAACATATCGAGACTACTTATTTTGAATAATCTCAGAGAGCAGTAGTCTTAACAATGAAATCCACAGTCGTAATTTAAGTAGGCAGATAATTAGTTTGATTGAGTAACGGGGAAGGGGAGGTGCTGAGTTATTAGGTGGATGTAAGAGTTTCGGAGAAAAAAACGCAAGAGCGAAGTAAAAAAAAAAACACATGTAAATCGATGCAAGAAAGAGAAAAATGTTATAAAAAAGGTATTGAAAACAAAATAATAATCAGTCCTCCTCCAACCTCACCCATCAAGATCTAGTCCCTTTAGGTTGCTGAAAACAGATTTTGATCGTTTCTGAGTAGGTATCATTAGGTATTTTAGATATCAGTCTTTTGAGCCTCACGATTTATATCTATATGCAATGAACTTCCCATGACTGCACCCGCAACATCGTATCCTAACTGAACATATCTATTCTGGCAGGAAGTATGGAAGAAGGCCTGTTTGTGATCGCGGCCTTATTTAATTAAGGAACGCCGCGTTCTCTAAATATATCGTCTTCGGATAATAATTAAATAGCCTCTGATCTGGTCTGGTGTTCCAATAACCACATAGAGAATCATCCCGCGTGTATTCCATTTACTCACCTTTCGTAATCGCATTATTTCGCATCCATAGAAATATTTCTAGTTTGTTCTTTCAAAGTTTTCATTATTACACTCAATGTGCCCTCACCAGATCATAGCTGTCTTGAAGCGATGAGTTGAAGAGTTGGAAGAGAGAGTTTAACAGCTAGGTTTTTATTTGATTATTTTTAGCACTTATCTTGCAAAAATGTAGTAATACGAAATGCATATGTTTCTGCATTAAAACTGCCTCTATAAATCGCTTAACAAAAACGTATTAGAAGATCACTGTTCAGCATTATTACTAAGTCAGGGTGTGTTTCGCTTTATCAACAGGAAGTACCCGTGCATGAGGATTGGCCGGCGCAAGTTTTTGCACTGCTAAGCATTTCCATTGAAGCTTCCCAGTGGCTCCCAAACTTAGTCAGTCGAATGCAAGTGGCTTCGCTGTTTGTATATTTGTAAGTTCGATTGAGCCATCCACGAGTATTAAAAGAGCCAATCAATGCATTTGCTCAATAAATGTTAACTTTTGCTAGTCGATTGCAAATGGCTTCGCTCTATTCGATTGAAAACGTAACATTACATTACATATCATAAATGCTGAATAATCGGAATTTACAACACAAACTTTCTTATGAAGGAACTGTGAACCTTAGTTTCGGAAGCTTTTAGTAAAAGTTTGTTAGCACTGCTCTGGTTCCCCGAACGATTGAGCACTCTGGTATCCGAAAAGTCACATAACCTGGATACATATATACAAACAAACAAACAAACATACATACATACATACATACATACATACATACATACATACATACATACATACATACATACATACATGCATGCATGCATGCATACATACATACATACATACATACATACATACATACATATACATACACACGAATACACACGAACGCACATACGTACAAACAAACACAGGCTTTTAACGAACCGTTAGTTTTTCAGTTGTATCCGATTTTCGAACAGTGTCAGGAGTCTCAGAATCAATGCACCCGAATCCTTGTATCACCCGTGTAAAATCTTTTTGTTAAGCAAACCGCAAGCAAAGTGCTCAGTTTTCGCGCAAACTTTCAACTTCCTTACTTCTGTCACCTCCTTTTTTGCAAAACATCAATCGTTTAGTTTCATCTGCCGTATTAAGTCTGGGCCTAAAGCTACGGTAATACATATACGAGCAACAAAATGCACAACTTCTCTCGCAACTTTGCTACAAAACGAGTTGAACAGCGATGCTGCGCCTTTTCCATCCCCAGCACAAAACTTGTCTCACCACAAAAGAGTGTGTTGTAAGTTGCAAACGTGTGTTGCAGAAGTGGAAGTCCGTTCTACTTTTTGCAACAAAATCTCCAAATGCTGCACGTTTTACCATCCCAAAGTGTGCAACAAGTTTACTTTCCGACGCTCCTGATTGGTTAAGAGTGTCGGTTTCATCAAGGGGGCTCAAAGGTCACTCAAGGTGCACATAATAACCAAAATGGAGGAGGGAGGGGAAGTTGAACAAGAGGTTTTGCTTTCTGTTCAACTCGTTCTGCAGCAGTGTTACGAGACGAATGTACGTTTTTGTTGTTCGTATAACTGTAGCTTAAATAACCCGAGCGTGTGTTGTGATTCGCGTAATCACGTTTTTTAATACAGCTGTTTATAAAAAGTTGGCCTCTGAAAGGCGCGACACCCATACTGTAAAGTAAGAAGGGAACTCCGCTAATTCATGACATATTGGATTCATTTGATTTATATATGTATAGGTCAATGTTTTGAACGCAACGTAATTTAATACATAGCTTGGTGCTTGTTATTAATTGTTGAAGTAAATGTAAATCTCACTTGTTTCTCTTTCTAGATTACCTTAATTCAAAATACAACGACTTATCAAGAAATCATCATAGCGGATACAGTTCAAAACCAAGATCTTTTTCTGTATCATATTTGTAATCAGTTATATTCTTTAAAAAAATAAAACGTTTGGTTTGTACTCTCGTCTAGGCCTTGGCGGATTGTGCTCCTAAAAGCGGCGTATTATGCTACTAGCAGTGCTCGTAGTTTTGCCAAATTATGCCAAAAATTATGCCAGAATTCCCAATTTATGCTTCTGATTTCCGAAATTATGCTCACATAATGACGTAGATTCTGTACGTTGAGGCGCGCAATAAGGACACCAAATTATGTTTTTCAAATAAACTGTTGTTATAAATTTATTTGTGTTTTATGGCAGTTTGTCTTCGTCCTCAGCTGCCTAAATTAGCTGCTCACATCTCTTAACCGTTTGTAAAATGCCTTCTAAACTAACTCAAACTACAACGAACTATAACGTTGAAATCAAGCCACGAAGTAAAATAACTTGTCTTGAATTTTATGAATTTATGCTCCAAAAATGCTAAAATTTGCTAATTATGCCGTGGCAGTGCTCGTTTAAAAAATTATGCTTTTTTGCTCCAATTATGCCAAAAATTATGCTAGCACAATCCGCCAAGGCCTACTCCCGTCCAAGTATTTCAAAACTCTTTTGTTCCTTCTTCATGAACTAGAAAATGTAGTTCCAGCTGGATTTCCGACAATGTTCATCTGCAATCCCTTGTTGCCAAATAGACAACAACTTACTGCCATTTCAGAAATTTAGGGAGTTCACTATTGAATGTCATAGT
This sequence comes from Parazoanthus swiftii, assembly GCA_025403585.1. Lineage (NCBI taxonomy): Eukaryota > Metazoa > Cnidaria > Anthozoa > Zoantharia > Parazoanthidae > Parazoanthus > Parazoanthus swiftii. The sequence goes on from JAOBYE010629519.1 coordinate 3,631, forward strand.
ATAAAGAAGGTGAGGAAGTGTTCGGATTGGTTTATGAAAAGGTGGAATGCTCTTTGCGTCCCCCACGTTGACCAACTGAGAGGGATATTGTTTTGTACCACACGGGCACTGCAATTTTAAAAATTTTATTACCCACAATTTCCTAATCGGGTCCCTGAATAGCCCTCCTTTGAACAGCCAGAATAGTAATTCAAACACACAAAGTTTAAAAGATCAAAACTATTTCCTTTGATAACAATTCACCTTATCAGCAGATACCACAGGTATCCCAAAAACTTTGTGGCGGTACGTGACAAGGTTTGAAGCACATACCGCCGTGACTAACTGTTTCCCCCGCGGTACGTGACATGGCTTGTAGTGCTTGCCTTCCGTGACCAACTGTGTTTCCTCCGTGCTTGTGTTATGACGTCAATGCGGCCGACTGTTGTAACGAAATTCAAAGATTTTGTGCGGAGGTGCTGTATCTCGATAAATATCGCCATAGCTTTTGTGCGGAGGTGCTGTATCTCCATAAATATCGCCATTACTCATTAGAATTCAGTAAAATCTATACTGTTTCGACTTCGTTTACTAAATCCATAAATTTGATTAGGTTACATGTATTTTTATCTATTCTACTGATTTTGCATTTTAAGAGGCGTTTTCGACTATGTTCTTGCATTAAGTTTAACATTTCACTCTCCATGCACTATTTTGAAAGTTTGTATTTCTTTGAATTAGAGATCGTTGTGACAAGCTAGTTTGCCTGTTAGACCGAATGTTGAGCACAATTGCAGTTGGGCACGCCTAAGGAAACAATGTAGCATTTGAAATATTTATTTTGAACTAAATTGTTTTATCGTAAGTGATGCAATGTTTTTTGTAGTCACATCAAGCCGTAGGAGTGAAGTGAATAATCCTTTTTTTTTCTTTGGTATGCACTGCCCCCGCAATTTCACTTCCGAACTTGCTGGAATTTGAACTAAAGACAAGAGATATCCTGCACAGGAGATTTTTTCCTTGTCCGCATTTTGTTTTATGGCTAAAATTGTGAATAGTGCATTTGCCCCCTGCTTCGTTCATGTAGCTCTATTCAAAATAAGGGATCTATTCAAAAACGAATACCGAAGATGTACGGAGGCATTCAAATATTATAGGTTTGTGTCACTGAAAACATTTTAAAACTTTACACAAACAAGAAGACGATTTTGTAAACAACCACCAAAATGTACTTTGAAGAACAATGCAGACACGCATTTCAAATTTCAAAATACAGGCTTTTGTTGCTTTAGTTTAAAAGTCAAATTTGCAGTTTGCTTTCAAACCATTACAGTGTTTAGTCTGGTTTTGTCAATTCTGTTGTTCTCAAGTTTGTTTTGGTGTTTGCATTACAAAAGAACGCGTGCAATTAAGGTGCTTAAGTGACTCAAGTTGATATTTTAAGAAAGGAAGTCTTTAAGTTGAAGTCAGATTCACATTATATTCTTGCGATAAGATAAAACTATTCAGTAAGGAAGTCGACAACTGGGATAACAGTTGTGTGCAACATCACAAGAAACGGAAGAAAACAAGTTTATTCCAACGAAAAAGCAAGGTTTTGCAGCTTCAAACCGCACATTAACAGGTACATTTTGAGACTTGTTCCTTCGGTAGACAAAAACCGCGGAAATAGTGTATTATGCTCGCATCTAAGGCGGCTTGTATTCTTCACTCTTACCATCGTATGGTTAATTTATTCCTCCGATTTTCTCATGCATGCACTCCCTCACACCCAGGAATACCATCAATGAAGTTTTGCAGGTTAAAAACGAAGCGAGCCAATGTAGTTACGTCATCTTTTCAAAGAAGAAAGTGTTTGTTTCAAAATAGTTGCTCAGGAAACGCCTAAGACTGCATTTAATTCAGAGAATATATAAAGACAAATGTCGTCGAAAAAGTGGCTACAACCAGAAGGATCATCGACTTGTCGTGCACCTTTGCAGGAGCAAGAAAGGAACAGACAAAAGTGCACTCTGTTTCATGAATGTCTAAAGAAATTTTTGTACATACTTCAAAGTCAATTGAAAACTCTATTTAGCTACTATGCACTTCAGGTTATTTACAAAGGTAGGTAATAATGTATTAAGTTGCCGTAGACTTTAAAAACATAGTCGGTCGACCTAGCCAGTATGATGGCAAGGCAAGTGTCCCAGGTTGAGTTTTTGAACATTAAAAGCGTTATGCAAATAGGACCGTTTAACCGCCTACGGTTTGGAACTGATACTTGATATTGGCTCCACAGCAAACTTTCCGGCATCAGAGCAACTTCATTTACTGACCAACGACTATCACAAGTCATGAGAAAACTGACGTTTATATTCATCAAAGATTAATAGTGCCTGTTTGTTTTGTTGAGTAGAAGCGGATGGTCTTGAAACCAAATGCTTGCGAACCGGAAAGCTAAGCCTAAACTTAATAAGATAATGCAGCATCTATAATTTTTCGCTGACCTTCTTTGCTCGACTCTGTGACTTGTTAAATGTTTTCAAAACTCGATGCCCAGCACAAGCTGAGTCAACAAGATCTGCGGTGTTACATCATCAACTTAAAAATAGCTGACAATGAGAAGAGAACGCGTGGGATATTTGCATGAAATGTGCGTGTGACAAGTTGGTTTACACGCTTTTGTTCCAAACAGAGCTAAACCTTTGATTCTGTTGGAAACCGACAGAGAAAAGCGTAAATTGTCCATCTGAATTCACAGTCTATCCGTACAAACATTTCCCAGATCTGACGATGATGATAGTTTTATAACTTTAATATGTGTTAGTAAAAACGCTATTTTTTTGGCGGTATATTTCAACTTTGCTGAATTTGTGGGCGAGTAATATAATGAGAAACAGATTTTAATGGTCGAATGTAAGCGTAGAACCATGACAAAAAACAAAAAAGATAGTACAGTATTTGAAATTCTAATAATAACTAGATGGTTCGAAATGACAAGTGATTGTCGTAGCCTGTGTTCTCTGATTCAGCAAACTTGATTCAGTATACCAGTTGTATTTATTGCACTGTTCTCTGCCAGATTTCAGTTGATTTAAGCCGGATTTACGGTCTCAATGGAATATATAAAGTGGCGACTACCGCATGACTAACGACTAGTAATAAGAAATAACTTCTTATTCACGGTCTGTTGGAGAGACAATAAAACACAGCATCGTTCGAGATTCAACAGTCCAACACCATCCTGTTTTGCAAATTTCTCAATCATGCGGTTTAATCTTTGTGATAACGGCTTTTAATTACCAAGACCAAATGCTAATCTATTAAAACTGTTATCTAATCAATGTAGATTATCGTGTACACACTGTGTTTCCAAAAACAACACAGAATCAAACTAAAGAAGCTTTAAACTCCGTTTTTTACTCTTTTTAACTTTCCATTATAGGTTACTTCATCCCTTGTCGCCATGGCGTTGTTTGCCGTTTCCACACCAAAGTCCATCAGCTCACACAACTCGCTTTCTCCTCTGTTTCTGCGGTATCGTAGATCAGTGGTCAAAACCAACCCAGCCTCAACAAGCCCTCAGATGCCATCTATTGTGTCTGTAGCTTCGATATTCTGCTTTAAGTCAAAAAGCTGGTTGCAAATCGACGAAAGCGGCACAGTCAGTGGGTCTTCCAAGCAAAGTAAGTAGCTCGCACAAAATTTTGCATACGACAGCAACACTCCGGCCAAGTTGGTGTCGTTTCCCCTTTTAGTTTGTTTTAGCCACTTTCACAATCATGCGCAGAACAAGTTTAGCGCTTCAGTTGGCGGACCACACGAACTGGAAACATGGCATATGGTGTTAAGAAAGAAACAAGATCGATTGTTTTCGAAAGAAGGTGAAAGATAAAACTTTAAATTTGTCACAGAATGATGTAAACAGGGGTTGAGACCACCGGCAAAACCGTTACTTTGCTCTGCGCATGATTGTGAAAGTGGCTTGTGTATCAAAAAGGCCCTAGTTTAAGTATTACACGATATCCGGCGTCACAACTTGCGCCGAAGCAACAATCATTTCCAGTGCCAGCGGTTATAAGAACAGCTACACTAATTTGTCTTATAAGAACCTTTTCTATAAAACGCAGAGGCTCAAGAATCTGATGCTAAAAGCTAAGAATATGTATACCACGGCACAGGCTGAGACCAAGGAACAAAAGTTTATTTCTACAAATTTTTGAAATGGAAGGGAGACTACAGTACTAAACTTCGTGAGAGAGCGGAGCAGTTTCACATTTGAACTCAGTAAACAAGCAGTGAGCCTAAGGTACACTTCATATGAACGGAATACTGCTAGACTGAGCAACCTTTGAATGTATCTATATCTACAAACACAATTACAAATCTGCAGCAAGAACATTTTTAAGAGCATTTGAAGGTGAGAAAATAGGAAAAGCTAAGAACGTTTTGTCTCTTCCCAAAACATAGATGTTCCTATAAAACAGAAATAACCCATACGGATTTATTCTTTCATATGTGCTTATTCAAACTGTCCCTCCACTCAGGTTATCTGCAAATCCAGTCTGTTGGCAACGGTTTAGTTCACCTTTTCAACCCAAGGAACGGATATTACCTTAGGATAGACTCCACGGGCCTTCTTTCTGGAACGGTAAGTTGTAAAAGCGCTGAAAAAATTTTGTGAAGTAATATCACTTCAGCAATTTATCTTTTTTGTCCTTGGTTGCGTTTCGATTTGTTTTCAATTTCGTATTTGGTCTTAGTATTGAGGGGTTTCAGACTTGGCTTGGCTTTGCTTTGCCTTTGCTTTGCATGCAACGGGTATTTGTATTCCCATTTTCACTTTCAACTCTTCCTTACTAATATCCTTTCTTTTTTCTATCGTCGACAAAATTTCGAACAAGAAACATTGAAGTGAATGTTTTTGCAAAAAGGAAAACAATTTTATTCCCGTAGAGGCAAACATATTTATCGAGTGGACGATTTTTATAAATATTGATACACTTGTGTTTCTGCCTGATGTGGTCTCTTCATCAATTATTTTTTTATCGTACTTTAATTTTGCAGATGGAAAAGCTTTTGCCTGCAACTTCGATTATCTTCAGTTCTAATTGTCATTTAGAAATACTGTAAAATTTAAAAAAATGTTTATAAAGATGACACAGATAAATTGTTTTTATTCTTCTACATTTTTTTTGGTAAACTATTGTCAGCGTTTTTGTATTTATTATGTATTTGTCCAGATAAAGCCGAATCATTATGTTTACCCTTTTTGTATTTCTTTATCACCATATTTTAAGCCGTTAAAATGTACCGTGTTTGCTAATATTGAAATCCTTTTTTTCCGTAGAAAAACAGAGCAAGCGAGACAGTATTCCAACACATGCAGTTGTCAAGTGGGTTCGACACGTTTGCGTCACATAAATACTACATGAAGTCCCCAAATGATATGTACGTTGCAATCAGGGGCGATAGACGAGCCAAAAAAGCAACGCGAACATCGCACCTGCACAAGACCTCCTGGTTTGTGGTTATACCTAAAAGCGACTGAATAATGTCATCCCAAATTAAATACAAAAACACTAATGATAAAGAAAACTACAGTAGATCAACAAACAAAGTACAGTCTGTATTGATTGCATATATATGCTGTTTGTGTAAACAATGGTCACCTCGACATTGAACCTACGAGAACTGCATGGAAGCAGAGAAATGTTTTACTTGGTTATTTTTTAAAAATATGTTTGTTACAAAATTATTTATTTAGTTGTTAAATATGTCATAAAATTATTAACTAAGTTGAAATAATTTTTACAAAATTATTTGTTTAGCCGGTTATAGTTGTTAAAAAGATATTACAAATCGATATATTCATAGACATTTATTTATTACATATATATATATATACTATGATATAAGCATATAATCCGTCTTAATTTTAGGAGAAGATGCAAACCCTCCGCTTATTGTTATATTTATATCAAGATAGATAAAAATATAGGACTACTAAAGTAGTATTATGAGATTTAAAGATAAATTTATGTGAAAGTTAAATCTGCATGTGTAAATGCAGATAAAATATATTTATTCCGAAGGAGCTTACGGTTTATTTCTCAGATACGCTTAGCAAAGGTGTGTGTATATTCAATATGAAAGTTCAAGATAACAAAGGTATCAGCGGATCAAAAGTCCAATCACAAACACCAAAAGGATTATGTATAGGAGCGTTTCTTTAGCCCTATGTGAAGTTATTGTTGTTTGTAAACGGATTGAATAAGTCGGTTGGTGATTTAGTAACATATCCGATTGAGTTACGAATCAAAACATGAATAGGTTTTAAGAGATGAACATTGTAGTGTTTTTACCCTTTTTAAATAACTATAGTTATATGAAATGGTACGTAGTAATTTATTTCATCTGACTATATTCATTCACAAAGTATTTAAAAAAAGAAATACTAGTATAACTTATCAAAGTTTTTATTAAATGAATATTTATTGAAACGAAAGGAATTGTGGAGTTGTTTTATATTTTAGCGAACCTAATAATAATTCCTCTGTCTTGAAGGAATTGTTATTATTATTATTACTATTACTATTACTATTACTGAAGTATCGTCTCAATTATACTAGATGTCCTATCAGAATCTACTCCTATACACAGGGTTTCACGTTGAATTGAATTTTCCCTACTGTCCTACTTTCAGTTATTTTTTAAATTTGCAATAAAAAGTCGAGGAAAAGAGAACATGATTGACGTTAGAAAAGAAACCATAAAACTGGCATTGAAGCAACTAACAAATCCCGCGCCAGTGATAGTTGCTTTTGAACAGTAACAATATCGAAAATAAACTTTGGAACCACGAAAACTGACGTATTGCATGAAAAACATCTCCTGAGAAGCCCGATTGGTCTAAAATCTTTGAATCCAAGATTGCCTAAACGACTCCACCGATATGGCTAAGTAGTTTGCCTCAGAGGGCGAACAAGTAACAACTGATAAATTTTAATTACCAACTAGATAGGCAAATGGGCGAAGGTGATTCTTTTACTGAAATCAATTGTAATTTATTGCTTTGGTGAATAACAAAACAGTGATTTGCATTCTCTTTACATTGTGCAAAACACGCACAAACTCGGTTTTACACACAGAAGAGAGCCATTGGGCCTTACACTTTTTATTTTTATTTTTATTAATAACGTATTTTATAAGAGCATGAGGCTGAGGTTTGCCCCAAAATTAAAAACATCCTAAGAAAAACCTGAGGCTGCGGAGAAAACTTTTTTTTCGGATACGGTACAAATTCATGGAAACTATTCATTTCTTCACTGGTAATTGTTTCTTCTGTTACCGGCAAACCAGTTGGGTAAATGTACATGTTACAGCTAAAGTTCATTGCATGTAAAATTGGTTACATGTACACTGTATATTGCTGCAGGGAACATATCTTTAGAAAAACAGTGTTAGGTCTGACAGAGTAAAAATTAAGGTTTGGTGCACATGCTAATTTTCGCTTTCAGCTAGTTTGTGGTAGTTTTTACATCCCACTCATATATGTACTAAGAACATTTGAACAACATTTGAGGACTGAAACCCGCAAAATATTTAAGAACATGCACTCGGCTAAGGCTCAAATATAAAGGTTCTTATAAAAAATAAGAGTGTAGATAATCAATATGTGTTTCAGAAAAAAGAAACCAGGCCACATTCAACAACAAATTAAAAGAAACAAATTAAAATCATATATATATTAATCAAATCGTTTTCAAATTCAGAGAAGTAATTTGCACACTTACAAAGAGAACACGTTATCAGTTTTGGCAGAAGCATTGACTTTTAACCATTGTTCATAAAACATCGAATTACTCTTTAATTATAGGACGAACATTTATTGTGCAAATTGTTTCGTGCCAACTCAATGAATCGCGTTTTGATATGAAAACGGCATATTTTATGACCAACACGGCTTATTTTTTCATTTTCTTATTTTTAAAAACAAGACAAGTAAATTTTTATAAGCAACTCAAATAACTCTGGTTAAAATTTTTTATTCAAAATCAATGTTCTCTCCAATGACACCTACGCAAACTTGGTTGAATGAGTTCCCGTTTGATATTAACAAACAAAATATCGTGTCGGCATGTATAATTGAAATATTTTTTGGCAAAACGCCACATTCGGGTGAAAATCTCTTAAGCCATGTTTCGGATAGCAAATTGTTTCCTTTGACTGAAGCGGTCGCGAATGCAAATTCGAGTGTGCCTGAACGAACCAGAAAACTGAATAAGGCAATAAAAATTTATGATTCTCAAATAAGGACGAACAAAATCCATTTTTCTTTCAAAACAGCGATTTTCATAGAAGGTAGAGTTTATTTCTTGTTGATTTATGAAATTCTTCAACGAAAAGCACACGGCAGTTATCAGGAGCCGATTGAAGGGAGAGACCGACAGGCGCAGGCGCCTCCCCCCCCCCCATT
>JAOBYE010629630.1:0-12070 GCA_025403585.1 Parazoanthus swiftii
TAACATATTGCCAGTGATGTAATATACAAAACGTGGTATTAAACGCGAGACTTACGTTTTGAACGCAGCACACGTGAATTGCAGGGCATGTGCCGTACAGGTTCCTTCTGAATCCGTTTGGACAGTAGAAACCCTGACTGCACCTTCCTCCGTTTACCTGGCCACACGTGTTCATATTCCAACGTTTTGCTGCAAAATATGAAAATGGGAAGATGCTGAAGAGTGGTGTAAGGGGTTTTTGACAAATTCTAGCGGAAAGGCTTTTATAAACATAACGGGAGAATGTAAACTGCCACATTTCGCTTGAATAAAATTAAAGACTTAGGTTATTATTCACTTGGAGTTCTGTATTGATTAAATTTAAATTGGGGAATTCAAACGCCTGATTTTCCTCACCACAGAAAAAAACATATTGCTCCCAAATCAAAACTGAGGTAAATCAGGTTTGAACTATCAGTTAAGCATTAAGTCTATACTTTTCTCAGAATTGAATAAAATGTTCGTAGTTCGTTGTGTTAAAACATTTTTAACTTGGAACGAAAAAACGGTTGGTATGATATTGCTTTCTGAGAAACCAACTTATTTTTTTTTCATCATCATCATATTTATTTTGTCCTTTACAGAATAAACTAATTTACAAGAAAAACCAAAGCCAGAGGCTTAAATGGCTTGGTCAGCTCAATAAGAGTGGATTGTTGTAAAAGACAGGACTAACAAATTCACAAAACTAAGCTTATCATCACATACAAATACTTAACAAATTCTCAAAGCTAAGCTTAACACGTGCAATTGCAAAATAAATAAATAAGAATAAATAAATAAATAAAGCATTATCTACTTTTAAACAACAATTAAATACAAGAGTAATTCAGAAATCAAGATTGAAATATGCAAATAATATTAGTTCAGAAAAGATGGTGTAAGACTTATTTAGTTGTTCAGGAAATGTAATAGTTTCTTTATATTACTTCTAAAATTTGAAACACTGACAGAATTGCGAAAGGTAAGAGGAAGACTGTTCAGATAGAAGGAGCTTGAGAGCGCATTGAAAGATGGTATTTAGTAAACACTTTGTGCAAATTAAGTCTGGAGCGAGTAAAATGGTCATGATATTCAAAATTGAAATGAAAAAGTGAAGAAAGAGGAGCAGGCAGTAAGTTATTTATATGTGAAAAGACAAAACAAGCTACTTGGCACTTGAAGATAGAGTGAATAGGCAAAATATTAAGTTTATAAAAAAGGGGTTTGGTGTGAGTTTGAGGAGGTGAGAAGGTAATAATACGAATGGCTTTCTTTTGTAATAAGAAAAGAGGTTCTAAATAAGAATCACAGGTACGTAGATGCCCAAATAATATTGCAATAATTAATATCATGGCAAGAAAAGAGAGTTATATAAGGTCTTTAGGGTGTTAGATGGTAGATATTGTCTTGTTTTGCACACAACACCTATGACTTTAGATGTTTTCTCTTTAATAGCACTAATATGAGGTTTCCAGGACAGATTTTGATGAATAATTACTCCTAAGAATTTAGTGTTTTCGACTCGTGAAAGTGGCGCACCACTGATATTTATGTGAATGTCTTCTAAGTTTACCTTTTTGCGGGAAGGATGAAATAAAATAAATTTAGTTTTATCAGGATGGAGAGTAAGTTTATTAGCGTTGAACCAGGAGGAGACAAGACAGAGTTCACTGTTAACAGTATTGATCAGAGTGGTGATGTCCTTGTGTCGGAAGAAAATATTAGTATCATCAGCAAAAAGAATAAAAGAGAGATATTTAGAAGAATGGAAAAGATCATTGATATATATCAGAAAAAGAAGAGGGCCAAGGACGGAGTCTTGAGAGACTCCACATTTAATTTTCTTGTATGGAGAGGCATGATCATGAATTTGGACATATTGTTGCCTGTTGGAAAGATAACTGGCAAGCCAGGCTAAAGGTGTTCCACGTATACCATAAAAATTAAGTTTATCAAGAAGTATGTTATGATTTACAGTGTCAAATGCCTTCTTAAGATCAACAAATATTCCAACTGTATACTCATTATTTTCAAAACGCTGATATATATTGTTGACAAGCTCAAGAATGGCCATATAGGTAGAATGGTGCTGTCTAAAACCATATTGATGATGGTTGAGTACATTAAATTTAACAAGAAAGTCAAAAAGTCGTGTGTAAAACAATTTCTCAAGAATTTTACATAGACAGGGAAGAATGGAAATGGGCCTGTAATTAGAAAATTGAGAGGAGTCATCATTTTTAAAGATGGGTAGAATTTTGCCTATTTTTAGTTCATCTGGAAAGTCACCTGAAGAGAAAGACAGATTAAAGATGTGCGATAGGGGAGAAGCAAGCATGTTGATGGATTCCTTTATTGGCAAAATACAAAGGCCATCTGCACCTTCACTTCTACTATTTTTGAGAGAAGAAACAACAGAAGAGACCTCCAATGCTGAGGTTGGGGAAAGTAGAAAACTATTAGTATAATGGCTAACTAAGAAATGCTTGTGAGAGAGCTGGGAAGGAGGAGTGCTGTTGGCTAAGTTAGGTCCTATATTAGTAAAGAAATTATTAAATTTAGTAGCTATCTCTGATGGGTCTGAATAAGTACCATTAGAGTCTTTCATAGTGCTAAGTTGAAAGTGTTCAGTTTTCTTTTTTGATATGACTTGTTTAATTACAGACCAAGTTTTTTTCAGATTAGAAGTAACCGAAACTAGCTTCTCATGAAAATACTTTTTCCTAGCCAATTTGACTAGGAAATTATACTTGTTACGGAACTTATTGTACTTAGATCTATTTAGAGGAGTTGGATTAATAACAAATTGTTTATAAAGAGAATTTTTCCTTTTGCAGGAGGTTAAAAGACCATTGGAGAACCAGGGTTTAGAAAAGTGTGGGAATTCAGAGTCAACAGTTTTGATAGGAAAAGATTTGTTATATATAGGAGTGAGGTGTCTGGAGATTAAGCATTATAGCAGTCATTAACTGAATTGATGTTATAGAGAAAAGCCCAGTCAGCGTCTGCCAGTTTAGATTGAAACTTAATGATATTTGAAGAATTAATTAAACGTATTTGTTTTTTAGGTGGGGTAGGATTAGTATTAAGCTTGAATTGTGTAAACTGAAAAATTGGGAAATGATCAGATAGGTCAGTATAAAGAATACCACTGTTCGTGGTAAATTCTAGATTGTTTGAAAATATATTATCAATTAGGGTAGCTGTGGTAGGTGTAATTCGAGTTGGTTTAGAAATTACAGGGTAAAGACTGTTAGAATTCATAAGGTTAATAAAGTCATTAGTGGCTTGGTGGTCTTCATTAAGGATATCAATATTGAAATCGCCCATTATATAAGTTAGTTTGTTCTCAAAGCTAATAGTTGATAAGACAGAGCTAATGGAGTTATTAAATTCAGCAACAGAAGTGTCTGGTGGTTTGTAAAGACAGCCCACAATAATGTTTTTGCCATTTGACTGGATAATCTCAGCAAAAATTGATTCATATAATTTGTTATTAGTAGACTGAAGATTGATACGTGGCATGAATTTTAGATCACTTTTCATATAAAGACCAACTCCACCACCTAATTTGTGTTGACGAACACTTGAGATAAAGTTATAGCCAGGCCCGATGTTGAACAGATGTTCATTGGATTTATTTAACCATGTTTCAGATACTCCAATAGCAGAGAAAGACATGTTCAGAGTAGAAATATATTCAGAAAGATCATCAAAGTGTTTGCTTAAACTACGAATATTTATATGAAAAGTGGAGAATGTGTTAGATGAGGAAATAGGAATCTTATTAAATTCATTGGATGTTAGATAGATACAATTAGAAAGAAGATGGGAGTTTTTGTCAAAAACATTAGGGTTAGGATCAGTATCAGAGTTTAAGAGAAGATGACGCGAGTCAGGGTCATCAAGAAATGGATTAAAGCACTTCTGTTTTAAAAGTTCAGAGTCAAAACAGCAAGAGTTAAAGTCATATAGGGCAAAATAGAAATCAGTATCATCAAGATGATTAAAAGGGAATACATCAGCAATGCACGAAGAATAGAACCAGTCTTCTGGTGAGTTAGACAAAGCAGTGTATTCAGCAGAAGAATAAGATGTACATTTTAGATGAGTCCAAAATTGACAGCTATCACAAAAAATAGCCTAATATGGTTATTATAAACAGATAATTTGCATATTGAGCAAGGATTCCTGATTGGCATACAAAATACAAAATTACGGAAATATTGTGAAACTTAAAACTTATTATACGTTGAATAAGGTCAGAACGACGAAAAATCGAGTCAAAAACAATTGGTTATTATAAGACCTACTGAAAGATATGTTTTTACCTCACTTCTAATTGCTACGTGCTTTTGGTATGTTTTTGTTTTAGGAGAAACATGTGTACTGAATAAAAACATAAAGCAGCTACCGTCGGCTACGGTAAGAGTGGCAAAATATAATAACAAGTAAAATGAAATAAAACCTATGAAGATGCAGCGGAAAAACTCAACTGAGACAGCAATGAGTGTTGAATAGAAAATTTCACATATTCATACAAATGAAGAAATCAAAATTAAATCGGTTTACATCTAACCATCTATACTTAATGTATTGTTAAGCAATTTGCATAATCCTCACTTTTTGTGCCATTTTTGTGCAAATTATTTAATGTTTCGGGATTAGATGTCATGGGGTAAATTATAGACTATTTTCCATATCTAAAGTATTTGATAGTGTTTCAGTCGAGCAGCCAGAATTGAGTTTTAAGGTTGCCTTTTAGGAAAGTGTGCTGCTTCCGTCCTTGAAGTTTAGTGAAGTTTTCAGACTCAAACGAAATTATACATACATTAAACACGGCAAGAACTGAAAATACCTTTTCTGGAATATTCAGTTACATTTCTGCCAAGCTTAAAACTCAGTGAATAAAACAGATCTGTTTCTCGTATTAACCTAATTGCGTTCCTGCATGATAACAACTAAACAGCATGCAACCTTTCAGTTCCCATGCCATCCAGTGACTTCAGTGTTGCTTGTAAAGAAACTCTGAAAAACCTAAAAAAATTTGAGCTTCTGTATTTTTTAGAATCATTTAAAACTTACAGGCCAAAAAGAGTCGTGACAATATTTTATGGGTTAAGCGATGCCATTTTTCTGTCTTTGTTTCCAGTGGCCCGCATACGAATCTTTGCGTCGACTGCGGTATGCCTTATCACATTTCCTCGATTAGATACACCTGTGCCCATACCTTCTGTATATGAATGTGTGATTGTGTTTTTCTTTTAACTGTACCTTCCAGCCTTTTATCAAAGGGCAACGGTTTTACATTGGGTTTAGTAACCACCAGCTGCGGTACAACAATTGCCAAGGTACACAGCAACAAAGATAGTTTTGTCATGATCAGCTATGGAAACCTGATAAAGGAATAAACAGTAAAAAGCAATCAGGACGTGTATTTTAGTAGAAGCATTCAGAGTGTCACTTGATTGTTTAATTTGTAAGGGTATATTTTGATGTGGCAAAAATAATAGACAAAGTTAATGCATTTTGTTAGGATTGTCAAAATGCATTCATAAAAGACCTGCATGATACTGCATCATCTCTTAGACAAAATCACGGAATTTTTTCTCGGTCAATATTTTTGAACGTTGTTAGCAATCAGTCTAAACAATAGTTTTCAGGACTTTCAAACGCACTTAAGTTCCAGTGTTATTTTCCCGTTGATTACGTTCATTTTATAGTTATCCAGTCTTAAAGTCTTACTGAAGTCAGATCAGGGGAGTCAGGATGGCCGAGTGGTTAGCGCTCGTGCCTCCCACCTCTGTGGACCCGAGATCGAACCCTGGGCTTCGCATGTGGGCTGAGATTTGTCGACTCCGAGGGTTTTTCTCTGGGTTATCCGGTTTTCCTCCCTTCGCAAAATCAATTTCACGCCAATATCTGTGCCGTTGGGCGATTAAACATAAGCCACTGGCTTGGGAGAATGGGCAACTACTCGCAGCGCAACGACGTTAAACAAAGTTTAGTTTTTGAAGTAACTTTCAAAATTGGACTGAAAATAGTATTTCTAACTTTTCCAAATTTTGCACTGGTATACACAATTTAAAGCGCATTCTACTACATGTATCTAAACCGTGTGTTTGGATCAGAAAGATGTTTTAAATCAGCAAAAACAGAACTACCTTGACGTTTTTTACCGGGTAATCTCTTGGTGAGGTAGTTGTAGCCTTCACGTCTACAATTCTTCCTAGTCCTGTTCCAATGAAAGGTACTGAACGGCAAGCCGTCACCCGGGCATATTTATATCTAACGATGACAAAGTTGAACAATGTACTTTAATTGAAACCTAGATGTAACTACCCAAAACCCATAACAAACAATACAAGCGACAGGAACTCCTTTGCACGATTACCCACTTATACTAGCCGGTACTATGCTTGACTACCACGTTTCATCATGCAATGTTTATCAATGAGATGAAACGGATAACTAATTATAACTGGTAAGATACAATAACAATTTCAAACACCGAATCAGTGAACAATCGCTCATGTCGCCCAAACATTCTAGTTTCTACAAGTGTGTTGACTTTTGTTAAAACTAGACGTTACACTATGAAAGTGTATAAAACTAGACGTTACACTATGAAAGTGAAATCCTGCGAGTGGATACTGGGCAGTACTACGTATAACGTATGAATGTATTATAAAAACAATGACTTTGCATTGTGACACACGACTTTCTAGTTTCAAACAGTAAATCAAGTTCTACTGAATGTACACAATTATGAGTTTTTCGGCGTGATTTGTACCTCGATAACAATAACAATTTCAAAAAGTAAACTTACCCACTCAGTGAGTAGATATGAACACGGGTTTTTTTGTGATTGGTTCCTCGATAACAACTCAATAATTGAATACATAAATTTTACGAGTGGATTCAAAGGTTAGTTCTTCGTGATTTGCGCGTCACAGGGATCCCGTTAAGAACAGTGTTACTGATCGCCTGGAAGCTCGCAGCAAATATATCTAAGTGGCGGTTTCCTAATTAACTATTTACGTGTCCTTCCGTTTATATTTTATGTCACACTGCTCAACAAACAACTTTCGCTGTAGTTACGGTAAAACGTGGTTATGTTTTATGCCAGTATGGTTAATTTCCGTAAAATAATGTAATGTAAGGTTTACAATAAAAACCTTTTACATGACTGTTTTTGAATTCAATGGAACCACTATTCAACAAAGAGCAGTCTATTTGTTATTGTAAGCGGTAGTTGATAAAGTTCGGACAGACATCCATTATCCAATATGATCCTTATCGTATATCCCAAAAAAACTCGTTTGCAAAATCAAATGTCTAACTTTACAAGTGGCTGGTGGTCTTTGAAGTGATTGTTCATGAACATCTTCACATTTATATACAAATATATAAACAAGTAAACACAAATGTATATGGTAATAGTGCTTCACTCAGCCTTGGGAGTGCTCCAAACAAATTCATGCAGAGCGATATATAAATACAAAAGCCGATAAAATAAAGTTTTTTTTAAAAAAATAAAAAAGTACTTTATTTTCTGGTCTTTTATATTTATATATGTGAGTGAGAAAAACCTCCAAATCGTCTTTATACTATATTAAAGTAAAACCTATAAATGTGTTTATTATGGTGGCCCACAAGTGCACTCCAAACTTCTAAAAGCCCATTCCAAATTGCTGCAAATTAGCACAGATTTAAAATAGACATATCATAATATTGTTTGATCTCTGACAATGCATTTCCTTCCCGTTACATTTGTTTTCCAAATTAAGTCGAATAGTCGTAAGATGATTCCAACCGGCTGGTTCCTTTGTCAATACGTCGTAAAACTGAAGGACAGGAAATTGGTTATTTAATTTGTTCTGTAACGAGTTAAAGTTGTTTCTAAAGTGTGCTGTTGTTGATGTTTAGATCAAAGCCCATTCAAATTGTGCCAACAATTGATCCGGCAATCGCCTACCATTTTGGGGACCTCAGTCATGTTTGAAGACAAACATCCGACAGGAATTCTTTACAAATTTAATTGACTGACTACTTTAGTCTAGTTTCTAACAAATATGACATATATCTAGGTCAAAAAGGTATTGACATGCACTCTGCGAATAAAAACCGCGCAAGACATTTCATAATATTGTTTGAGCTCTGACAATAGTATTTCCTTCCCGTTACATTTGTTTTCCAAAATAAGACATTTCATAATATTGTTTGAGCTCTGACAATAGTATTTCCTTCCCGTTACATTTGTTTTCCAAAATAAGTCGAATATACGTGAGATGATTCCAACCGGCTGATTCCTTTGTCAATACGTCGTAAAACTGAAGGACAGGAATTTGGTTATTTATTCTGTAACGAGTTAAAGTTGTTTCTAAAGTGTGCTGTTGTTGATGTTTAGATCAAAGCCCATTCAAATTGTGCCAACAATTGATCCAGCAATCGCCTACCATTTTGGGGACCTTGTTTGCATGCGATGGGACCACCTGCTGCTTAACGAAAGCTGTTCAAACGATTTTGAATAGCTAATTCATGATTATTACTTGTATTTAAATTGTTCTAGTCTTGTTCCCGTTTTCTATTCATTCGCAGTTGTATCTCTCTGTCTCTCTGTCTCTCACTGTCTGTCTGTCTGTCTCTCTCTCTTTCTCTCTCTCTCTCTCTCTCTCTTTCTGTCTCTGTCTCTGTCTCGCGCGGAAGCTCGACAGAGGTAAACATACATATGAGGCGACTTAAATTAGTTGGACCCCTATAAGTCACACTCATGATCACCAAACAAACAGAGTTAGGCGTATATTGCTGAGATGTATCAACTTACTCAATGAATCCACTCGCATTACCAAAATTAAAGAAGAAGCACCATCGTATCATTGACACAACGCTACTAATAGAGTCTCTAGCTCCGGGCTCATTCAATTAGGAATAAGCGATCATAGTTTGTTGTATGTAGTAAAGAAAAACAGTCATTTCTACGAAAAGGGCACATAAAGAATTTGCTGCATGACCCTTTTAATTATTTTTGATCCAGAAAGATTCAAAACCGACTTAAAAGAAATGTCCTGGGATTAAATTGATGAATACGAAGATCCAAATCAAATGTGGGACACATAAAGATCTCTCTTCCTCAGTATCATTGAGACCTGCCCCTACTAAGAAAAAAAAAGAAATCAAGCTTCGTGCGCAATATTCAAGAGGGACAAGGTAAAGAAAATAGCAGTCAAGTAGAAAAAACTAGAAGTCTGGTCAGAGTTCAAGAAAGCAAAAAATAGCACGAACAATATGATAAAACAAAGGAAGAAACCGTTTATCAAAAGCATTTCGAAGACAATGTGGGTAATTGAAAAGGAATCTGGAGCATAATAAATGAGATCACATCACGTAACATTAAAACTGGAAACTCAATTCTTTCAATGAAGAAAGATACAAAATTAAAATACTCTCTGAGTCTGATCCAACAGAAATTGCCGAGGCATTTAACTTAATATCCTGCTAAATTGACTCCTGTGGCTAGTTGCGTGCTATATCTTTGCAAACATCCCACTCCTTTCTGGCCGTCATACATGTAACTTTTACGCCATTTAGTAAAGTGAGAAACGGTTAACAGCTGCAGCAGAAATCTAGTTTTAAAATATTTCACATAAGCCTGACAAGAGCTAGCTTCATTTTAGTGCTTCTGTTCGAAATAGCCAGTGAAGTAGGACAAGTCAGTTTTGCTACCAACGGTCCAGACAATCACGACAAGACCCGATCTGTCGTTCGCTTTCCAATATTTTCAGTGAACTATCAAGAAAGCGGAAATGCGTTCTTAGTTCAATCACGAAATATGAAATAGAATCGCAAAACAGTTTTAAAAAGCGTCTAGAAGTCTAGCAAGTTTCTTAACCCTGAAGGAAAATTATTTCAATGCGTCTTTTGAGGAGGAACTTCTAGGGGGACGAATGGGGCTATAATCGTATCAGTACAATTTTTTAAAGTTTTTTTTAGTTTTTTTCTTCATTAGAATGCAGAGGCTTTAAGGTAATGGCTTTTTAGCTGTGCAGAAATTTGTTTCCTTCCGCCTTGGTTTGCGGGATCATCTTTTACGTGACCTACACCCCCCGTCAAAATTCTATTGGTTTACCTCTAATGACATTTTGTTAAAATGTGTAGGCAGCTGTTGTTTGTTCGAGGATTCAACAGAATTTTTCGTTCTCAGAGTTGGAGAATGGTTCTGTGTGATGTGATACTGATAAGGTGCATTAGATTGTGTTCGATTTCACCGTATTTCAGCAAGCCTGCATGCAGGCTCTTCTTGCGGGTTGAGGAAAGAAAAAGAGAGTCGGGAGAGGTGGGCGGAGGGGAGAATGGGGAGAGTGGGAGGGAAAGGATTATCAATCCTTCAGTGTATCTGTCATTTGATGCGCCAGTAATGTAAAAAACCAGAGAAATGGCAGTACAGTCCCGCCAATACGATTTTGTTTTTGAAATATTCAATGCTTTAATTTCGTTGTCCGTAATGCATTGTTTAAAGTTTGTAATATAACATTCTAGTCTCAAAATACGCCATTGAAGTTTTACAGTTCGACGTTTGAAATATCACTATGCGACATCACCAATTATGGTTTTTTTAATTTTGAGTCACCATAAACACTCTTACATTACTGCAGTTTCACACAATGCTCGCAGTTTCACGGTACTTCTTTTCAACTTTAAAGTGCAACACTTTAACGAAGGTATATTGAAGAATCACCTTGCGACATTTCAGTAGCGCAGTTGGCAAGCTAAGTAATTTTTAAATTTTGACTTTCAACACGCAAGGATGATTGACTCTTTATGGGGGGAGGGCGCTGTACCCAGGCGCAATCCAAGATTTGTCAAAACTGTTCCAACCTGGCTCAGTTCATATGTGCGTAGCCCAATGCATTGCTATCAGGGAGTCAGATGGCCGAGTGGTTAGCGCTCGTGCCTCCCACCTCTATGGAGCCGTGATCAAACCTTGGGCTTCGCCGCATGTGAAGACTTGTTGATCTCCTTCTGACTCCGAGGGTTTTTCTTTGGATTCTCCGGTTTCAAAATCGTCTTCCACGCTAATATCTGTACCGTCGAGCGATTAAACATGAGCCACAGGCTTGGGAGAATGGGCAACCACTCCCAGCGCAACGATGTTAAATAAAGTTTGTTTGTTGTTTTTGCAGAAGAAAAGGAAAACAGCGCTATCTTTGAGATCTAGTAGCAGTTCTCTCTTCCATATTCCGTTTTTTTCTTATTCTTAGCCTGAGCCTGAGGTCAAGTGTGCTCTTAAACATGTTCTAAAAATTGGTATATTTGAGCCTCAACTTCCTTACAAAAAATGAGTTTCAGGCAGTTGTCGATCACACTGACTTCATCAGCTCAATGCAAGATTCTTTATGTTGTATTTTAGTACAAATAACCACTTGCATACCAACAACAGTTGCGTATGGTCAGGCAAAAAAAACTGGAACAGTTTGTGTGAAAAGACAGCTTATGTTTAATTCGCGCAAATTGTATACCTTTCTGTACTATTAAAATTGCAAAGCTTGGATGTTATGCTTATTTTAAACAACTGTTTTATTACAAGGGCAGAAGTAAACTGAAAGATCTTCATTCTTCGATATTTTAATGCATGTGAATTTTTTTACAACATATGCATTTAGCATAGGCGGTCACCCTTGAGGCATTATGAAAACGACTTTATAGACTTTATATGCTTTATTATTATATACAACAGAGAGGAATTTGTTTGAAAAATTTCCCCCAAAGAATGTAAGACCCCTTTTACCATGTCAAATATTTAAGGACCCTGCTTCAGCTTCAAAATTTCCAGGACCCAAAACGTGTGCCTTCTCTGTGTCCCTGCACATGGTCCGTGAGCTCACTGTTATCTTCAAAACCATTCCAACTTACAATTTTTTTGTAAAACGTTTTGTAATCCATTATGTATCTTGCCTTTGGGGAGGAGAATAGATAATCGGTTTCATTTATCCTAGAAAAACAGAACTTACGGTTTCTAATTTACTTGTCCCCCCCCCCCCCCGCCCCC
>JAOBYE010629963.1:0-26908 GCA_025403585.1 Parazoanthus swiftii
CTCTTTCCATATCTGTCATTTACAGAGCGAGAACATCAGGTTTTTACCTAAATAATAAAACGTGAGAAAGGTCTATTATTTGCTATTTTGTCAGTTTTTGTTATTTTCCAAAATATAGGTTTACGCGGTCCCTATTTTGGCCTGTAGCCCGTGTGATCCTTTTCTTGGTCACAGCATATGTCGGTGTTCCGCAAAGATAATAGAGTATAATGTCACATTTATATCTACGTATTCGATTTATTGCTTGTATTTCGAGTTTGTTTCACAGCAGAAGCGGGTTTTTCACCAAGGTATTTCACATTTTTCTAAAAGATCTTTAGGTAGAAATAGAAATAATAAATAATAAAAAAAGGGGCGGGGACGGGCAACTAATAATTTTTTTTTACTTGCATGGCGTAAAGCCAATATTGGAAACCATGAAGTTGAGATTTTCTTGCCATCAATTAGCAAGATCACCTCGTTTGCTTATGCTAAAATAATTGATATATTCAATGAATAACATTTTTACATTCGATGAATAACGGGTTTTAGAAGCTTCGATTTTCAGCAAATATTCTGTCATTGTTCACCTCGATTTCAGCGAAAAATTTATTAACAACTATCTCCCGAGGTTAGGATGCGACTAGTGTTGGCTATTCGCCCAGTCGCGAATATCAATCGCCGAGACGGACAATTGTTTTAGTACAATACAAAACCAATTTGGCACTTTTTCAGCCACGTTTTCCTGGTGGGTTCCCAAACGAGTATTCATGTCTTACAGAAGATAGAAAGCAGCGAATTGCATTTTTTCACGCGTAAATAGGCTCTGATATCAATCTCCGGCCACGAATGCGCGACACAAGACAACTTACATCTCCACTTCGTGGAAAGTTCTTAAAAACATTTCGCATGATACGTCCAATTTTATACATAACCCTTGAGAAGTTCTCCCTTTTTTTCGTTCACAAGAACTGGACAGCAGCTTCTAAATCACAATTATTTGCCTTGTTTTTGATTGGTCTATCGTTTGGAAATTGATTGCTTTTCATACGAAACGTTTGTATTAGAAAACTTCCGAACTAAGTTGAGGCCACGTTGCACGCTGCAACTTTTCGTTGAACTTGCAATCACTGCAGTCTAGCAAAAAGCAACCTGTACATGTGAAAATATTTCGTGTTATTTGACAGTTTTCTTCCACTTAGACGTTTTAATGCAGATAGCTATTTGAATATCCGTAAAATCTAGTTTTATTAAAAGACAAGCCAAAACTATTCTTGGTTTTCATGTGACGTCAGAGCCGCCATGTTTGTGCCCTTATACAATGGAGCTGTAATTAGTTTCTTTTGTTAGGGGCACAAACATGGCCGCCATACCTTTTGTCATTTGAATCCCCAGGGATTGAGTGAAAACCAGCAATTGTCACTCTTTAAGGGAATATACTTCCCAGGGAGGGGTGGGGAAACTCGAAATTGAGCGAGTTCAGCCTAATTTGCATAATTTATCCGCACTAATTTTAAAACGATGACGTCATCCAGTTTTACGGGTTAAGCCAACTCAAGGGGTCGTTTGAACTTCGTATGTTTGCTAATGTTTATAGTATAAACGGTATTCTTGTAATTGAGATCCAAAAGCTTGGATCATATTGGAACACAGTTCCCACAACTAATGATTGCCATAAAATACTTGTGGATTCTTAGACATAAATTCTGCAAGTAGGACTTGATTATCTAGATACCCCGCCATTATGGTCCCGAGGATCAGATTAAATACGTTCAAATAGTTTTGCTATTCAGAAGTTATGGTTAACCCTCCCCCCCTACCCACCCATGGCCCCTCCCATCCCCCTGTGCGAGGGAGGTTTTCACTGCTAAATGTTGGTTATTTTCTCGTATACTGGAAGCGAATTTCCTTTCAAATAGGGCTTGTTGAACAAAGAAAAGGTTTGCTACGATGTTCATTCTCCTCCCACTCCCCCTTCGTGTTTCCCTTTCCCTCCAGCTTGAAAAGATCCCAACCCATGAAACACTGGAGAATTTCCCGACTTACAAAACTGTCCACTGTTTTACTCTGTAGTGTTGTATTGTTTCAATTGCGGGTTAGTCGTAACAGACAAGTCAACGAACAAAATCGCTTTTATTCTAATCACCATTCACTTTAATTTTTATAAAATAGGTCTATGGCTGCGTCTTAAGCACGTCGAAGTTCTACGTTTTGAACTTCTAAATTCAATCTACAGGGGGACGGTAATATACCCTTGGGCGTGCACAAATCTACTGCAGAAAAATACAAAATGCTTACGTTAAAAACTTTTACCATTCCGTCCAGACAATATCCGTCAAGCGTCATACAAAGAGCTCCAAGACCAGTCACATTCACCTTTTCTAAGCTGATACAGACTTTCGAACATAAAATGAAATGCTTTCGCTCTCACAATTCTGCCAAGCGCCACCATATATTATTCATGCTGGCAACGGAGCAACATTCAAGAAAACATCGCGGTGTTGGGACCACAGATTGTTCAAAATAACCGTGATCTACGGAGCGAATCTATTCTAAAACGGAACGGGATTATGACTGTTACTGAAACTGAATTTTTTCAAACAAAAAAGAAGCATAATTAACGAGGCGGTGTAAAGATGAGATAGCAGTCTGGATCACAGCACTCCTCAATTTTAGTTTACTAGAATAGCGAAAAGCACTCAAAAGCTATGATCAGCCAAGCCAAGAAAAAGTTTATCTGAGAGAACATTTCACGCAGACAAGTAACTGACAAAAATATAGCATCTGGTTTACGGTGTTTTATCGAGAAACAGCAACAAAAGTTCACTACAATCTACTACAAAACGACCTTGTTCACCATCTTTGAAAAGAACACTTCTTATTTTACCTTAGATAAAGTGAACTTTAAAATACCATTAATTATAATGTTTTAGTTTATCCCCCATTCCCCGCACGGGCACTCCACAGCTCACGCTCACAGGCTGAGTGTACCACTGGTCTCAACAAGAGTCTCGCGATTCCAAAAATAACCTAAATTTGCAAGGTTGAAGGGTATTTAGTCTGCTTGTGGGGGCGTGGAACTCTCGTCGGCGGGCTCGGAAACCTTGTCCCTTGACACCTTGCTACGTCTCGGCTCAGGGGGGGTCACAAGTCCCGCGCGTGTGCTTCCTCCACGGTTGCCCCTGAAAAAAATCATCATCGCATTAGTCTGTCGTTCAGTACTTGATAAGCAACTCAGCACAGACCATCATGACGGTCGCAGTTTTCAACTAAGAAGAAAGCATTAAATGTGACACCGACATATCGAATGGAAAGTGTTCGAAGACAGCAATCTGGTTCCCAGTTGTCAGTCATAGGCAGAAAAAGTCCTATTGTTTAAGACATTGGGAACGACTCGTACTTCCTATTTTCAAGCAAGCAATAGGCAAGTGAAAGTGGAGAAAGATAACTCCCCGCGCTAGTTATTGCAAAAAACTTACCTGAGACGACTCCTCAAACTTTGCACCTCTCGAGACAGTTCGTCGTTAGCCTCCACGGCATCGTCCAGCTCGCGTTGAATCTTCCGTTTGGAGGAATTCAACCTGGCGTTCTCCTCCTCCGCCTCGTCCACCTGCCGCTTGAGGGCCTTGATGCGGATGTTCGTCTTGTCCAGCTGGTGGAAAAGCAATGTGAACATTAATCAGTCGCCACCTAACCATTCCTGCATTGCTTTCCATCTGGAAGCTGTTTGAGCAGTAGTTTCTTTGATTGGAGAAAACAAATGAAGCACCTTCCGAAAGAGCCTTTTCGCGCAATCACATGGTGTTAAAGTTCTCGTTTTGGTTACTTGTATTTAAACATTGCAAAAGTTTACATGTAATATATTGGTACTTAAGAACACTAAAATTTAGGAAGACTGAAAGATTAGGGTGTTTTTCTTAAGGCCGGTACACCGGTACATTGTACCGACGTTCCCCCGTAGCTGTACCGCCTTTCCCCAGCAATGGCATCTGGCAAGTCACCAGATGCACAAAATTGCATCCTTTTCCAGGACTCTAAATTTCAAAAATGTTCTGGGGAATGCCCCCAGACCCCTCTAGATCCTTGCATCTTCGGCGCTTGATGACTTCCAACCCAGGTGTACCTTCTTTCCCACTCAGTGTACCCCATTTCCCAAGCCTTAAGAAAAACACTGGATTACTTGGAAAGTAGTACTTTCCTAATAGAATCCGGTTTTCCTTTGTCAAGGAATAAGCGAAGTTTGTGGTTTGATCAACATTGGTCGGTACGGATATGTTTTTCGCCAAAATTAAGTTTGTCTAATTAAGATTTCTATGACGAAGGGTTAAAGCTTGGCGCCCAACCTTGAAGTGAAAAACACACAATATTAAACCTTGCTGATCCAAAATTCATGAAAGAAAATGAGTTCACAAAGGTCGCTATATCTCATCTTACACCCGTTTCTTAGGAAGTTCCGAGGTCGGTCAAGCCGATGGAACACCGTACCTGCTCCTTGTACTGGTCAGCGTGCCTTCGCTCCTCCTCCGCATTTAACATGGCCTCCTTCACTTTCCGGTCCAGTTTTCGGTTTGCCTTAGCCAGGTCTTGACGTGACCTGAATTAACAAATCGATTCTTTCTTTTATATATTTTCCTTATCCTTGCCTTTACTGTATTTCAGCACAGTAGCAGGTCAGTAATAATACTAGCGGTAGCATACAGCTACTTCTGTATTGAAACTTTAATGCCAAAAAGTAAATGGAAAACGCCTCGCAATTTCATTATAGAGATACAAGTATCGTTAAGTTAAGAAGTATTGAAAATTGCAAAACTGTAGTAAATAAGAATAGTAATATTCTCCATCAACATCCTGATTATATGGTTTCTCAATTTCGACCTGCACCTCACCAATACAAAAATGTCATCCGCCCAGACAGCCAAGCCTCACTCTTGCACTCAATCCCCGCCACACAGACCCTACGGATAAAGATCCCTAACTTCCCCATCCTCCTCCTCCACACACAGACAAACACACCCATCCGATCCCCATTTCCAACCTTGCTAGACTCACTCTTACCTACTAAAGCAAAAAAAAAATTATTATTACGACTAATTATTTATCATATTCGAAACCCTATCCAGGTCTGGTCCCCACCCCCCTTAACTTTTTAGGTATTCGACTTAGAGAGAAAAAACTTTCCAGAACTTCTACTTATTACAAAATGTACATAAATTAGGTAGTAAAGGTTATAATTGAATATAAGGTCACAGTGACGTCACAAAATTGGTCACTAAACCTTCCTGGTGCCATTATTTTAGGCCCTCTGTGGCACTATGTGACCCAGCTGGTTCAGTAGCTAGATCTCATTCTACTTCAGTGAACTGCTAACTTACTTGGCTTCGGCATCCAGCTGATCCTGAAGGTTGGCCAGTTTGGCTTCCATTGCGTTCATCATCATCTTGGCCCGAGTTCGTCCCTCACCCTCAAGTTCCTGCAGCTTGCTCTTCAGCTCTTTGTTCTGTTGTGAAGTGTAATGAAATGTTTCAAGTCCCACCCAACGTTGTACCAGTCTTGGTGTGTTCTTACTTTTCTGTTAGCAGGTACCTTTACTTACATTGTTACATGATACGTGTAATTATAGTTAACAGTTTTTATTTTTATTGATTATTCTAACAGTTATTTTATTTTAAAATTGGTAAATCCTAAAATTTTATTGTGTATAAATAAAGTTGTTGATTGACAAAGCAAGCCAAGGAACGGGGGGGGTGCACCGCAGAGTCTCGGGGAGGAAGGGAGATAAGCACTTGCAAGTGAACACTAATAAAAAAAAAGCACTGAAGGGAATACAAGTATCAGGATGGATTAATTATTATTAGATCGTGCTACAAATGAAACACAAGCATTTCTTGATTGCTGTATTGTTGCAATAACAACGTCACTTCCTCAAAAAAAGCCAGAAATTCCTTCATCGCAAAGAGCATAACATATAAATACCTGACGATCAAGCGCCATCTTGGTGTTTTCCAATTTCTGCGAGTTGGTACGCTCATTGTTCAGCTCGCTAGTCAGCTGGTCAACCTGCATCTGCAGCCTGCGGGACCTGTCGGTGGCCAGCTCGGCCTGGGTGCGTTCCTCCTCCAGTTCCTCCTCCAATGCCGCTATCTGCGCCTCCACCTTGCGCTTGGCCTCTGCACTCAGACCACTGCAGTGGAAAGTTCAGGTCAACATTAGCATGCAGTCAGTAACTGTGCTCACATAGTGGGTGGCCCCTCTTAAAATGATCTACAATTGGTCTAAGGTTTAATGGTAGATTTCACACATTTTAGGTATCCTACAGATAATCAGTTACTGATTTGCCTTATATTTCAGCGGTACGATAGTTGTCCGCGCAGTTTTAATACACTCACAAATATTCCCGGGACAGATCAAACAATGTTGGCAGCTAAAACCAATCCACAGTAACGTAGAAAGAGGAAATTGTGTACCCAGATCCAACGTTTCACAACAATTCTTGGCAAACAACTATAGGCAAATGTGATGAAAATTTCTTTCCGTTTTCTTCTCTGAACTATGAAGATGTCTGCACCACATACATAAATACAATGCACACACTGAATATCTTACACAGACACTATAAACACAAGCTATCTACACAAAACAAAATTAACAACAAAACGCACACATGAAGTGCACATCTATGGACACAAAAGCTTCGATTTTGAAATATTGAAACCCCACACGTTCTTTGTTGTTCTCTACTCATACTAACACTGTCAATCGTATAGGCAAGTGGTGTTTCATAACACCGCTAACATAAGAAAAAGTTCTACATACGTGGACGAAGAAAGTCTAGCAACTTCCTCTTGCAGCTCGTCTCTCTCATGCTCCAAGCTTTTCCTCGCCCGTGCTGCAGCTGCCAAGTCTTCTTGCATTTGCAAGTAGTCCGCTTCCAATGCTTTTAGTTTCTTCTCATTATCCTTGGCCTGTCCAGCAATCTCATCCCTACTTGCTCTTGCATCGTCCAGATCTCGCTGAATGTCTTTCAGTTGCTGCTGGTATTTCTTCAGTTGTCTGATGCCATCCTCCTTCACTCGGTTAGCTGCATCCAGCTGCTCCTCCAGATCATGCAGATCACCTTCAAGTTTCTTCTTGGAGTTCACTGCACTCACCCGCGCCTTTCTCTCCAGGTCTAGTTCTGCTTCAAGCTCTCGCAACTAAAATTCAACTTCTTATTTTTAGTGATGGAATTCTTGCCTGCCCTTCTACGAAAATTCGTTAAGTTCACTGCTAATAAGAGAGTTCTTAAACAAATCTTTGCGGAGGTGCAAAAGTAAAGACATAATCTTAAAGGCCGGTTCACACTAACTGCTTTGGTGTAATTTTTGTCGCAGTTTCCAAAGCAATGTTTTTTGCCGCAACGTTGTATCAAGTTTCGAGATTGTTCAAAACAGTGCAAGTTTCCTGGCACTCAAATTCACGGAAACTGCAGTAACTTTACTGGCAATAACTGCGCGAGTGCAAGAAATTTTGCAATGGAAATCCATCAAAAGTTGCTAGTGTGAACGGGTCTTAACGCTACCCCACAACGATACAGGCTAGCTCCATGAAACGTTCTGATTTTTCCTAGAATTTGTCAGATCTACAGATGATTTAAAATCAACTTGGCAACTATATAGCTCTTCTTGTTGCCACTGCAACTGCGTTTGACGCTTTGTTAAAAGTTTTTTTTTTTTTTTTAAAGTTTTTTTTTCTAAAAATGTAATTTTGCTCCGGGATTTTGTTCCGATTTCGTCATAGATCTAGCTAACCTTAGAACATTTCTGACAACTTTTAAATCAATTAAAGCAATTTTCTGACGTCATAATAAGCGGCCATGAAATACAGACGGCGTCTGTAAAGCTACTTTATGGATTAATTAGGTAATTAATTTTGCCGTTTTTAGCTTCAATGATAAAAGAGGGCAATCATCCCCTGGTATATTTGAGATCAAAAAAAGCCCGGTTAAGGCAAGGGTAAGGAGTTGGTCTGCTTGTTAAATACCACACAGCTGTACGAACCTGTTTAGTGAGTGCTCTTCTCTTCTCTTCAGACTGTTCCTCTTTGGAGGCCAGTTCACGTTCAAACGCTGTCTTGGCAGCCTGCATGTTCACCTCCAGCCTCAGCTTGGCGTCCTCGGTTGCTTGGAGTTCATCTTCAAGCTCCTCGATAGTTTGCTTCTGCTCCGCCAACTGGGCCTCTAAAGAGCGCTTGGATTTCTCTAGTTCATGGACATTTTTACCAAAGTCATCCTTGCTCTCCATCATGGCTTCCAGTTCATTCTGGGCACTCTTTCTCAGTCGCTCTGACTCCGCTAATTTGTCGTTGAGTTCCTCCAACTCATGCGACATGGAGATAACCTAAACGAGAAAACTGAGTTAGAGTTTCTAGCAAGGAGGGAAGGTATTTCCATGACTTTGTGCTCTGTATACCGGACTGGTTGACTTGTTAATACGTTTGACAGTAAACACGAGCAAGAAACGATACTTATAAAATCCGTTAGCAAATTAAAGCGTAATATTAGACACAGTTGGAAACAAAGTCAACATAACCTACATGCAACAACAACCACTAAAACAACGTTAGTAAATCGTATTGAAGTCACACTTCTAAATAATGGTTTTCTAACTGACCAAATACAAATTTCAGTTAAAACAAGTTGGTGAAGACTGGACTTTTTTGACCCACTTGAGTGGGGCAAACAATAGTCCGGATTCGTAACCCCAGCTGCCGCTGGTTACAACGACTATATAGACTTGTTTTAACAGTGTTAGCCTTGACTTGATGTTGAACACACACAAATACCAGCGAGGATTGGAAGTTCGCGCCTCCAAAAGAGTTATGAACAGCTCATGTCTGCATCGAAACTGGACTATTGACATCTCTGCAGTCAAAGTGACATTTATCGTTCATAACTGATCACAATTCACACCTTGGTTTCATTCTGTCTTGCTTCCCTCTCAGCGTTGTCTCTTTCTAGGGCATTTCTTTCAGAAACGGCCTTTTCCTCTGCCAACAGCTGCAGTACACAATAGTAAGGAGTTAGAGAACTGGAACCGTATACAATCGCCACTAGCCTCGTTAATCTTAAACATGCTAAAAATCAATTAAATATTCCACATACAAGCATTACGGGGAAAAAGATTCTTTCCTGTAGGGTGTATTCATTTTGTACAACCCAATCCTGGATTCATGAAGTATGGGTTGTTTAGATTTCTTGTAATAACGGAGCGGGGGAACCGAAAGTGTATCAACATTTACATGCAACACTGGTTTCTCATAGCTAAGTTGTCCACCAGACCAAAGTAATTCAGGTTAAATTTTTTCGCAAAAGCCATTTAGCTAAATACCTCTAAAATATGTCACAAATGGACTTTTATTGCGTAGACAGGCGGCTCTGGCTCATGTGAATCTAAAACACGACCTGTAAAACGCAGTTAAGTGTACACAACGAAGTATAATTTCAACAACATGGCAATTAAATTTCACGATAGCGTAGGCCATACGGGTTACTGTCTTCGAAGGTTTGGACAAACCTAATCACTAAGGACTGCAAGTTGCTGCAAAAGATTGTCTTTGGATGAGTCGAGTGCAAATACATCACAACGTAAATCGCCAAAATTTACAGTTACAACTGTACTGTCGAGGTAACGAACAAGTTCACAACGAGTGTAAAATTTGCGTCACAGTACCAGTGTGAGAAAAGCACAATGAGACATGTACCTTCTCATTTGGAATTTCGATTTCACCGAAAACTGAGTTTGATGTCATAGCCATCTTCTTCAGTGACTTGGCTCATTTTTATTAGTGCAAAAAACTAACAAACAAAATCACGATTCGCTGAATGTCATATGGAACGCAGAATCTTCTTAGAAATCTCGAACCGAACTTTAATTAAATTTGAAGTTTCCACTCTTGGGATTGTAATCCTTGATTAGAATAGATTACTAAAAAAACTTTTAGAAAGGGAACGCAAAATCTAGTCTTGGATTATACAGTACAGTTTAGGATTGTACAAATGAATGAACCCCTAGCCATCAAAAAGCGGTCGTGGTCTAGTGTTTGTTCAGATCTGAGATAACATTTAAACGACAATTGGTAATGATTCATTCTACTTAATTTGAAATAAGATGCCATGTATATGGACTAAAAGGGCCACTACTTCAGTCCTCATTCCTCGCTTACGTTAGAGACCAACCTGATCAAACTTCTTCTGCTTCTTTTCAAGAGCAATCACACTGGCTCTCTCTTTGTCGAGGTTCAGCTGCAGATCGTCAATCTGTAGAAAAGGTAAAACAAATGTTACTACTACTACTTAACTTTCCAGAAATGGAAATTAGTAACCAAGTTATCAACAATCAAATCATCCACTCCAAAGTAACCTTACGAACCACTAAGTTATCGACAATCAAATCATCCACTCCATAGTAACCTTACGGATCACTAAGTTATCAACAATCAACTCATCCAGAGTAGCCTCACAGATCACCACGTTATCAACAATCAACTCGTCCATTCCATAGGAACGAAGTTATTTAACAATCAATTCATTCACTCCATAATAGCCTCTCAGATCACCAAGTTATCAACAGTTAAATTCATCCACTCCAGAGTAACTTTACGTGACGCTTAGTTACCTCATCTTGCAGTCTCTTTCTTGTCTTCTCCAGTTTAGCACCATTAGCTGTTAGCTCCTCCACGCGTATCATCATCTGCTCCATTTCCCGCTGCACCTTCTTCTTGCTCTGTTCAGACTCTTCCAGCTGCACTGCACGTTCCTCGCTGATCTTCTTGGCTTCTTGCAACTGAATAATAAAAACAGCAAACCTCACATGAGAAAGAACACAACTATACAAAATGCTTAGAAACTATACTGTAACAAAAATAAAACGTAGATGTGTTGACTATATATATCGTATTTACATTCACTCTTCAAAATAATTAACAAAATTGAAAAATTGATTTCACAAGTCTCCTGAAGCATAGGTTATTTCTTCCCTTGAGATGACAACAACCTTAAAACACTTGATAACAGAGCAAGAGACAGACAAGAGTTTTAAACACACACCTGAACCTGGGCCTGGGCCAATTGTTTCTGCACAGCTGTCTTAGCATCTTCCTCGTCATCCAACTGCTCTTGGAGGCGTGTAACGTCGGCTTCGGCTTCCTTCAGTTTACTGCTCAAGGCAAGCTTCAGGCGAGTCTCTTCTTGTAGATTATCCTGCGACAAAGAGCAAAAACACAGTTTAGTTTTAAAAATCAGGATCAATCCTAGTTTCTGGAAAATCATCCACCCACCCCTCTCCTTATGTAGTCGATATTCATGGGATAGTCAATAAATGGACGACACTTGAGAATGAACCTAACTTGTGTTCTATCACACACGCAAGTAAGATCACACTAAAACAACAATATTTTTTCCCGCGCAGAGTCCACTCCGCATGACTGTGACGTCATGCTTATCCTACTACACTAAACCTAACCCCAACCTTGACTCTAACCTTAACCGAGAAAGGGAGGGGTGGGTGAGACGTTTCCCAGAAATCAGTATTCTAATAAACCTTTCACAACACCTGCTAAAAATCAAAATATGAACTCCTAAAACAAGCCGTTTACCTAAAACAGGATTAATCAATTTTACTATTGTTCTTCACATGTAATACACAAAATTTTGTCTTAACTGTGAAAGTATCAATAGCCATACTTCATTAAAAAGTTGATAGTCAAACTGTACAGGTAAGTCTCGATATCTCCGCGTGTCACTCCAATAAATTCGAAACTCCATACTCTCCTTCTTTTGCAAATACTGAAAACTTCAATTACTGACTGATAATAAAGCAAACATGCACAAGCATGCAAGTTACCTGCGTTTCGGACAACTGTGACTCCGCACTTCTCCTCTGCCTTTCAGAATTATCGAATCGCGATTCCATTTCTTCCAACCCAACCGTCGTAGCCTCAAGTTCTTTTTGAAGTTTGCTCTTGACACTCTGTAATTCTGTTACTTGTGCCTCGTCATCGTGTAGCCGGGCATTTGCTTCTTGCATCTGGTTTTCATACATTTTGATTTTGCGTTCTGCTTCAGCTTTTCTTGTTGTAAGTTCCTGAACCTCGGCTGTCAGTTGGGTATTTTCATGATGTAAATGCTCTCTAGCCTTTTCTGTGGTCATTTTGCCCTGCAAGCCAAAAAATCACGAACACTGATTAGACGTTAACGCTGACACTACGTTTAAGACTCAAAAAAGCTGAAGCAAAAACGTTTTATCTTTCTGCTGGCTGTGCAATTTCTTGAAAGCTTTTGTAACATAAACTAATACTGACTGAGGAGTTGCAACGCCCAATACAGAGCTATACTGGCAGCACGATAATTTCACCTGCACCAGGATATAACCCTGTTCATAAGCGTGTACGCATATAGTACTTTGAGCTTGCCACTTTCACTGGTTTTTCTTGTTCACAAAACCATGTTATATTGTCAGACCATAATGTCGGTCAAATACCTTTTTAGCTGTTTCAAGTTGCACGGTAAGTTCCTCTGTAAGTTGGGCGTGTTTGTGCCTCAGCTGGGCCATGGCCGCCTCGTGGGCCACACTCTCCTCCTCTACACTCTTCTTCAGTGCTGACAACTCCTGTTCTCTGTTCTGTCTTAATGCAGTTGCAGCTTGGGTTGTGTCCATTGATTCTTCCAACTCACTCTTAAGAGTTTCGAGTTCCTTTCACACAATAAACGCTTTGGTTAATAAAAGTGAACGCTGGAGTAAACTAGCTGTCAGAAAACACAAAATGAAGTTCATTTAGTGATGTTCAAATCGTAACCGAAAATTGAATCAAGCTAAGATACATCTCTGCCTAATTTCCAAATGGCAGTGCAATAACTAAGCGTTGGCCATTCCTCAAAAATAGTAGCTAACATAACTAATACAGCTCATTTTATTTATCCAATCCTCCCCCCCCAAAAAAAAAAACTCGCTTGTTATCAGCCTGTTTTGGATTTACGCTTGCCTAAGAACCTCTAACTACAAAAGTACCTTCGCTAGTTGAGTTATTTATTTGCTAAAATAGAAAAGTAACATAGGGGGTGGGGAGCTGGGAGAATTGTGCGAAAGACCCCTTTACTATGAAAACAAGCATGTTTATCATTGAGGACAGGCGTTATTCAGTAGAATCACTAGCATTTTAGAAAAATTCCGTGGCTGACTAAAAAAGTAGCCGTGCACTGCAAAATGGTTAGAGAAGTCTCCACAGTATCTTGACCAAGTTCAGAAACTAGTAAATCTATAAACCTGACAAATGTAAGTATCAAAATTACGTAGTTCTATTAATACGCGTTAGATGCCTGATTTGATAACAACAACGTCCGAAACAATATGACCAAAGTACCTCAGATAATTCTCTCTTTTGTCTTTCCACTTTCGCCCTTGCGCTCTTTTCCACTTCAATGTCTTCCTTCAGCTCCTCAACCTGGTTGTCCAACTCACGGCGTACTTTCTCCAAGTCGGCTCGCTTAGCAGTTTCTTCATCGACCCTACAACCAAACAATCGTTTATTGTTACACCATGTTCAATAACATTTTACATTTTTTACTCATACAATCCAATAGCAGTTTTTTGTCTCCTCAAGTTTTCTTCTTTTCCCAATTTTTTTTTACAAGAGCACAAGAAATAAAACGTGTAGAATCATGTTTTGTTAAGGAGCCACGTTCTTAATAATGATTCAATTCTATAGCAAGTTAATGCCTTGAAATAATTAGCACAACACAGCTGTGATCATTCTACTGTTCTTTGAGGGCCCTCTTAATATGTCGTCAGTTGACACTGCTCTTTTAACTTTCATAGTACCATCAGATCAGTGCTGAATTTTGTAATGGGACTGCCACTAACGCATTTACTTTAGAATCAAAAACTAGTACATAGCTGGGGGGGAAAATATATGTATAAGATATTAATAGCTTAATGCATAGTGATCTGGATAATGCATTGTCGTCATTTCATACTCTGCAGCACAATCTTAATTCAGCAACAGTGCTGGCCACCACGTTAGCAGTTGCTGGCAATTATCTTTCAGACTAACAAATTTCTAACATCAGATGCATTAATTTCAAGTCTTGCAACAGATATGATCGCTGTGGCACCATTTCTTACTGCTGTCTTAAAACTGTCTTTATGCATAGCACCACAACCTACAATCAGCTCTCATCTCTGTCAAATTCCTCCCATCACACTGATCACAATAAAAACGCTGCCAAATTGCTGTCTCGTGCAGTCTGATGTAATTATCTCATTCTCACATATCATTCAGAACTGCTGATAAAGTGACATTGGGTTGCAACCAAAGTGCACACCACCGCCAAAGGTGTTTTGCAGCAGCCTGTGCTAACACAATGCTGAAAAAGTACTTCAGCCTGATCCTGTTCCATACTCACCTAGCATTCAGTTCATTAATCTCCATCTCCTTGTTGTGAAGAGCAGTTTCCAGACTAGCAATCTGCGTCAAAGGAGATACAAATATGTCTAGTAACTTGGCTAACACATATTTATATCGCGATCTGACCGAAAACCTATAACTGATAGCAGAAGGTGCAGGTCAATGACCCAAGCAATGTTCAAACCAACCTGCACTTTCGCTTCCTCCAGTTGATGATGTACTTCGGCCAGCTCCGTCTCCAGTTTGCGGCGGATCTTTTCCAGTTCTGCCTTTGCCTACAATGAGCAAAAAAGGTTAATTTTTGGTGGATAATTACTACTAGTATACAACCAGTGCTTATCATAAGAACAGTAATATAATAACTTAGAAAACCTCTAAATTGAATCAAAACAATGAAAATGAAATAATTATTATCAAAGTTAGTTATGATTTCAACCAATAACAAATTGAAGTTAAACTCAAGTTGTACACGCAAGTAGGTTCATTCATGTACTAAACGCTGTTTCAGCTTTGTAATTAAAAAACAACTTCAATTGGGAATCTATTACAATTCATATTAACCAGTTTACTTTTTAGCGTTGATAAAAATATTGTGCGTTAACTAAACTTGATATTAACTAAAACTGGCATCGGACTTTTAGCTGACTTTTCCACGACTGAAATACACTTTCCACTGCCAATATGGTAAGACAAAACAGTCCAAACTCGTTGAAAAACATCCTCAACATAATATCTAAGTTTTTACTGCGAATACTTACACTGCTGCTATAGGACGCAAAAAATAAGTATTTTTTTATCAGGTTTGTCAAGGATGTTATATTTAAGAATTCCACAATTATTTTTTTTCTTTTTAAATACGCCCGGGTGCCTTTGAACAGTTTCATTGAATCGAGATCAAATTCCAACTTCTCATACACTTGCTGTATTTCTCGAAATTGCCTTGAAATTTTTGTTTATGTGCACTGAAGCCATCTAGAGTCGTGGGATTTTTATGAACAAAACCAAAATTCCTGTAACTTTTCCAAGACGTTTGCTAAAAAACTCCTAATAATAGAGAAAATGGCAGCAATTCACAACTCAATGCACAATTCATTCTAACTGTTTGTCAGTTTGTCAGTGATGATCGTAAAAACTTGACTAAGTGACAATAAATACCTTCTCTGCATTCCTGAGTCTTTCTTCTAGATCAGCAATGAGGGCATCCTGTTTTGCTTTCTGTTTTGACAATGATTTTGTTTTTTCCTCCTCATCAACAAGAGCCTGAGATGTTTCTGATAGCTTTTCTTCTAAAAACTTCTTCTCTTTTGTCAGCTGTTAAAATATATTGAGTGTTTAATAAGACAGTTGCAAAGATAATTTACAAAGAACACATAAGCATATACAACTCAAATATATATTGCTTATACAAGTGAAAAGCGCTTCATACTCCTTAGTCACACTGACAAGCATACACGTAGACAGACAGACATTCACACACAGACATTCACACACACACACACACACATACATACATACAAACAAACAGACAGAAAGATATTAACAAACACACACAGTCAGAGACAGACAGACAAACAGACGAATACTCTCACACACACGAGCATGTGCACACACAGATATACACACACATACACGCTGAGACAAACACCACATTCATATAAAGAAAAGCACACACAGAGAGATTCATGTTATCCTAGCAGGAAATTGCTAGAAACTGGTTTAACCTTTGTGCTTCCGTCTTCAACTGCTGTTAGGTCTTCCTCCAGTTTCTTGAGTTTTGCTTCACAGCTAACTTTTTCTAGCTGAAGTTTTTGTCGAGCAGATTCTTCCTCTTCAAGACTGCAATAAAAAATGTGTATAAATGATTGAAAGGCATCTTGCCTGTAAAAACCAGAAGTGTTGCTCAATGCACATCAAAAGCAAACCAGGAAAAATGGTCTCATCATCTTAGTAACGTCAAACATCAAAAAGTGCACCTTGAACAATGGTGAACAGAACTGGTCACAATGAAAATAAGGGTCCGTTGAGTAACCCAAACTAAGGCAATTTTTTCTATTTGGCCTAATGGGAGAGGACTTACGTACCAGCTGGTTAATGGGGCGTTTTTCCTAAAACCAAAATTCGAACTTAATTATGTCATATTATGTCGATATCCAAGCTTCAATTTAAAGAATCAAAATTTTGAATCATAACAACATAATACAACAGCTGATTCAAGTTCACAAGTATTTTCAAAAATTTTGGAGACGAATGGAAGGCGAAAAGAGGGTTGGAAAGTTGTTGATTTCGAAGGAATTTTTAGTTTGTTTGGATTTTAAGTAAATTTAAAATAAGTTTATGGAGTTAATATTTAAGTTATATGAAGAGTGGCATTTGCTCGTTTAGGAACAGCGTTTGTTGCATTCTAAAACTTTTTTCTTTCTTAAATCTCCCTCAAATCCTTCTAATCATCAACAGGATTTCAGATGAAACAACCCCTTAAAGAATTTGAAATTACCAACTGAAAGTATTCCTAATTTTACATTTTGTTCACCCGCCAAATACCTGTCCTCAAGATCCTGTATGTCCTTTGAGAGCTTCTTCTTATCCTCTACCAACTGTTCAACCTTATCCTCCTCCTCGTCAATCCTTGTCTCCAGGTCATTCAACAGATCTTCCAATTCCACTTTCTTAGTTGCCAACCGCTGCCTCATGTCCTCTGCCTCTTGGTAAGCTTCCCTTTCTGATTCAAGCTGCTCTGACAAAACCGCCTTCTCTTCCAAGATCTGTGCGTGCTTTTTCTGCAGCTCTGCCAACATGTTCTCAGACTTGTCCACCTTCTCTTGGTACTTTTTAAGTTCACCCTCGCGTGCATGGAGTTCTTCTTCCTGACGCGTGACATTGAGCAGTGGTTTCACTTTTGTAAACAATCGCCACCACTGCCAATTACGCAGCTTCAGGTAACTGGCACAGTTCCGCTGAATCACACGGATGGCACTCAGTTGCTGCAGCCTCTTCTGGTAATTTCTACGTGCAATGTTGCCACGGCAAAAAGCTTGGAAAATTGTTATAATTTCTGTAAGCTTCATGTCACGCTCCTCCTCCAAATGTGCAAGCACACCTGCTCGGAAAAACAGCTTGGACTGTCCAATACGGTAGGAATTAGGGTCCAACTCAAGAGCTTTCAACTGAAAAAAAACACAATTGGTACAAATTCCTCGTCAGCAGTCAGAAGTAAAAAACTCTACTGATACAAATATTAATACAAACCCAAAAAATCAGTACACAATAATTGCTGACTGCTGATTCAAAGTTTTAGTTTTTTGAACTGTTAATATTACAGGATGAAGATTGTCATCAATTTTAAAGTCGTTGTTTCCGTAATCTACACATGTCGTTTCCATTGAAACAAACAGGCAACATTGGAGTAGAGCATCACCTTTTTTGCACTGAAACAAAACTAACAAATAAACACATGCTGGAACGTCAGACTGATTGTCTTCAAAAATGAGACTGAATGCAAACTTTTTGCATCAGAGACACCACACATAGTTTTACTTATATACCATTTTTTCTGCTGCTTTCCTTCCATCCATGAATCCCTTTGGAATAACACCTGGCGTCAACAACTCGTACCTGCCAAAGAAGTAAAAGACATGACGTCTACTTACTTGTACAAGGATTATAGAAAACCAACTATTTTTTCATTAAACGGGGAATCTTGCCTGTAAGATAGGAAAAAGAAAACGCACAAACCTTACAGCGAGACTGGCCAGATAGACAGAGACAGATAAACAGATATCAATGCAAAACAATAGTGAACAGATGATAGACAAAAACACCTATTGTTTATAAAATCGTACTGAACTTGATTCTATGTGCAAGCTAAACAAATCGATCACTGCTCAATACAATTATATTTTCAAGCTTTCTTCTCCCTCTCAATCCTAGTCGTACGGTGTAAAATGACATCTTATTTCTGGCATGACCACAGCGTACTTGCCAACATAATGTAAAATCAGAAATAGGGATGCTGTCGATAAAACTAAGGCTTGGACAGTTTTTACGGTATAGGAAAGGTAATTTAGTGCATTAGGAGTTGATATTGGTATATAAATAATTTCACAGATATTGATACTTCTTTGAGAATGGGTCTTATTGTTTTGTAGTTTGACATTTTGAGGGAAAACGTGTTTATTCATCATCATGGAAAATCTGAAAGAAGAAAATTCTCATTCTCTTTGACAACCAAAATAATCTTATAATCTGTGTTCCATCAAAACAAATTTTCTTGAATCAACCAAATTAGATAAATTGCAAAACCTTTGCTTGAATTCCTGGAAAAGCATCCTGTTGGGGAATCCTTGTCGGCAGATTCTGATGCCCTCCAGAACACCATTGCACCTCAGCTGGTCAAGTACAAGATGAGCTGCGATCTTTCCAGCCTGTCAAATGAATCACTACATATTAGTACATATTGACATGATGATTTGTTAAACTTGGGTGAAGTACTAGGATTTCTCTACGTTCTAAGACTTCATAGCTTCACTAAAAGCTGAGGAAAAACTTCAGTGACAAAATAGGGAAGGGGGTGTAAGAAAAGCATGGGGGGGGGGCAGTCTGAGGGTAGCCAACCAAGCAACAGAATTAAGAATGGATTTGTTTGGCATCTGCAGGGAACAGGTTTATAGGCAAGTGTCTTATCAAGCAAATCTCTTTCAAATTTAGTCATGAGTAAACTTCATATATCTTGCAACTGGGCAAATGTATCACCTAGAAACAACAGAAATGTGGAACTAGACTTACTTTCTTCTCATGATTTGGTATAATACACCTCACAAAGTTGGGGTTCGTGTTGTTCAGTGTGTTCATCAGTTTTGAAAGTTGCTCCTGAAATTAAACAAATTGTTTTAATGACAAGTGATAGCCCATGCTGTGAATCAAGTTGCCATGTCCCTCTCTCTGGTGTTAACAGAATTTCTGTAACAAAATTGTTCACATAACTGTCTACAGACTTACTGTTTACACACATAGTTGTCAGATATATTTTTAATAGCTGGTAATTTACATGAACATTAATTCATTGCTTACAATCTTGACAGTTTAATGTAACAGTGTCTTCACATTAACAAAACAGCAACATAAAATGTACACTGACACAGCATTTTAAACTATTTGAAACAATAACATACCTTGTATAGCTGGCTAACAGTTCTGAACATTCCCCTCTTCACTTTGCTTCCAAACGGAGTATCTCCTTCTCGAGCACTCATGCTGACAATGTTCTCTACAATAAGTATAACCACACCCTTTTAATTATTTGTTGCAATATCATTTATAATGTATTAT
Organism: Parazoanthus swiftii; assembly: GCA_025403585.1. Lineage (NCBI taxonomy): Eukaryota > Metazoa > Cnidaria > Anthozoa > Zoantharia > Parazoanthidae > Parazoanthus > Parazoanthus swiftii. The sequence continues at coordinate 19,744 of JAOBYE010629963.1, forward strand.
GATCATTTTGACAGCTAATATGTCCTTTACCAAGAACCACAGACACTTTTGTCCACAGTTCTAAGTATTCTTTAGTTCTGTGCTACTCTGTAATTTTTGATGTTTCATAACAGTTTAAGCAATATGATGTGGCTTTCTCTTGTCGTCATTGTGCAAAATATTTTTCAGACAGGAGTTCCATGCATAATGAGCCTGAGGTCTTGAGAGACAGCAAAGGCATAATTATAACTATTATTATAATAGTAATCATAATTTATGTACATAATTTTATGTAAGCACAGTAGTATTAATAATTTAATATTCATTTAGTATAATTTTTACAAAGGTCACTACTCTTCAAAATTTTATGCAATGCAATGATACACTGAGTTTTATTCCTATGGGAAAAAGGACAACTGAACAACTAGAATCTTCCCATACATGTTTAAATCACAATATATGACACAGTGACAGACTAGATTATTTTACGAGATGAATGTACAGTCTGAACGGGTTCACTCTTTACTAACCTGAATCTTTCCACAACCCAGAGATAAAAGAATCACTTGACTTTGCCATCAAATCTGTCAAGTTATCATTGAGGGGGTCCATGTTCTTTGTCAACCACTGGGCACAGTTGTAGTCCACCTTTAAGTAAAAAAAAGGTTCTCATAGTTACTGTTAAGGCAATCAGAGTTTATGTTTAAAAAGATAAAACAAGTCAAAACTATTAGCTATGACATCATATTTCTGCACTGTTCTCTCTCCAAGATGAACATTCATTTTGAAAAACAGATTCCAAGTTCTATTTACAACCCACCAAAAACTACTTGTTAACCCAAAATAAGGAAAATCTAATTTTCAAATATTGGTAATAAACACTCTTTCTTAACAGCATTCATGCCAAAGCCTTTGTTCAAAAAACAGGCACAACTCAGAAACAATCAGCATGTATCAGTGATTCTGCACACAAACCTTTCCAGCATAGTGCATGACTGCAAAGTCTGATTCTGATCTGAACTCTGTGACTTGGAACTTCTCATGTTTGGAGTGCTCTTTAATAAGCTTCTCAACCAGAGTCTTGTCAGTGGCTTTGGGGAACCAGCACTCTTCATCTATCAGTGCAAACACTCCCATTGGCTGTTGGTGGTAAACAACACATAATTGTTAGAAAATGACGAGTAAATGCTTCCTTTCCACATTGGATTGCTTATAAATTATAAGTTTTATTAGTCCTCTATTCTGTTGAACACTCTAATGGATAGTCTATTCTGTTTTATATTATGATTAGAAGTGTTTTTCTGTTCTGTACCCCAATGGTTCCCATTTATTTTTATATTCTCTTGGATGCCTTCCCTTCACTTTTTACTCTTCTTGTTTTGCTTCAAAAACTTTTCTGCATCAGCTGCAACAACTTTTTCTTCACATCATCTTTTTATTGTCTGGAATTAGACAACTAGGTTTCCACAACTGATTCAGCAGCATTCTTAATGTTTCCAAGTTGAAGACCAAACAAAGTTCTTGATATCATACAACAGAGAATAGACAATGAAAAGGGAATTAGAAGGATATTAGTATCAAAAAGCACTATAAATAATATATTTTGTACATTATTTCATTGATCTTTTGAAAACATAATATTCATTCCATAAACTATACAAAGTAACTAATAGGCTACTTCTCAAAAACTTGGTACACCAAAAATTGCTGCATATGCTATCAGCAACTAAAAACTACCAAACATTTGCAATACAATACAACTTCCACTTAAACAAAAACACCACCTTTTCCAGAAGATTAATGCAGGGCTGTAAATCCAGTCCAAAGTCAATGAATTTCCACTCAATGCCTTCCTTCCTGTACTCCTCTTGCTCCAGAATGAACATGGTGTGGTTGAACAGTTGCTGGAGTTTCTCATTGGTGTAGTTGATGCAGATCTGTTCAAATGAGTTATTCTGCAACACGAAGATCAAACTGTAATGTTTCAAGTTTTACCTTCTAATACTGTCCATATTAATCCTTATACTACATTTTCAGACATAAAAAAATATTATCTTCACATGGGGACATAAGTATTTTATTGAACACCAGAAAAGACACTTCAAGACAAAATGAATAGTCATTCCTAAACATGTGTTTTGCCTCCTAAATCAAAACTTAGACAGGGACCATGGAGCTAGGCAGCTGGCTGGGTTTTAGCCCTACCAATGGTTTCTCTGTGCTTTCAAAATAAAGGCAAAAAAACCCAAACTTTTATTGAGATTTATAAGGTTTTACATTTTTCCAGTGACTTGGGAAGCTCTAATTTCCCAGGGGGGCATACCACAGACTCCCGGCTGGAATACTGGTGCTTGCAGCACTCTTGCTGGTCATATCAATCCAAAATATGCTCCGCTGTCTCTGTCTAGAGCATCCATATTTTTGCAACTTAATCATTTTTAGAACACAGTTTTCATTTCTTAAATACTCAGACCTTCCTTCCTAATTTTTAACTGCTTTAGGAAATATAATTGTCCTTCTGACTTTCCTTTTACACAACCTAGCTTCCCTATAGTCTGACATTTTGAACATGAAATATCCAAAAATTTACTTTCAGTTGTATCAAAGTTATACTGTATCAGCCCTATGGCAGTTAATCCTTCATTGACCACTAAACAAGAAATCAGATTCCCAAATTGTATTATATGTCGCAAAGAGAAAAACATTTTGATTTCCAGCATACCTTGAAGATCTCAAAGCCTGCAATATCCAAGATACCAATGAAGGAAGCTCCCTCTCGTTTTGTTCTGTCCAACGACTTGTTAATTCTCATTACAATCCATTTGAACATTCTCTCATACAATGCCTTTGCAATTGCTTCAATTGCAAATTCAGCCTGTTGAATGAGGAAAAAATGACATCTATCAAGGATGGGTTATAAGCATTTCAAGCCTTACTGGGAGTTTGAGGTCCAACTTCAAAATTCATTGACCTTAACCGAAACTTCTACTGGCCCATCTAAATTTTGCTGCAGCAAGACAAATTTCTACAGCACCACATAAACCTTACTAGATACAAAAACTTTCTTAGTCTTAAACACCACTAGCCTCTTTTAGAGTAGATATACTATCTGTCTATCTTGTTCTGAAAACAGACTAAGGTCATATCATAAGCTACTACAAACTTCTACAGAGTGTATAATTTTACAATAATAGTACTATTAACTATTAATAAGAAGAGCTGCAATTCATGAAGCCTTGATGAACTTGAAAAGGCACCTTAAGTTTACTTTTGCTTTCACAATCATTTATGTTTCTTATGGGGATGTTTGCAAAAACCTGCACAAAAGCAAAAATGTCTGTGGTGTTATCAACTCTGAACCAATCCAACAAGTAACCTCAACTCCAAACAAAAGGGGAATTACCTGAGCTTTTGTCTGAGCTTTGTGCACATAGTCTCGGCCAACCTTCACTTTCGGTTTTAGGATTGCCCTGGTGAATTCTGTTACAGGCATCCCCAGCAGATGACAAACTTTTTGGGCCACTATTTGTTTCATAATAAAACAGGAACAATTCTAAGTTCAACACCAATGCAAACTTGAGCATTTCTATCTACTAACTATGGTAGTTCCTCAGTAATGCCATGGGTTTTGCACAGGAAAGTTTCAAATATTTTGACATCTACAAAGTCATATTTAGACACTTTAAACTTTCAAATGTAATAAATATTATAATGATTGCACCTCAAATTCACCATAAATTATTGTCTGTGTGCAGGCTGTACTTTGCGCAGGAAGGTTACTTCAAATATTTTTGCTTACATGCATAGTCTACAAGTATGTGAATGTGCATATTTTCAGTTTGAATCTGCGACAAGGTGTATGGTAATGGCAATGACAAGAAGCTCAGTTTTCAAAGTTTCCCCAAGAAGACTTTAAAATACCTTCATTGTTTGGGAGAATAGCTTGGTCTGTATTTCTCTCCTTCTTGAAGACCATGTTACCAAATTGTAGAACAGCTGACACAACTTTGAAAACGGCTAAAACAGAGAAAACAGACAATCAGTTTTACTTTCTGGAGTACAGTACCCCTTAAAACAAATTTTGCGTGTTTAAATTACATATCAATATTATTATTATTATAATTATTATTTAGAACTTTTAGTAACTATGTTTACTTAGTAATGAAAAGTTAAAAGTCTGTGAAGGAAATTTAGTTAAGTTTGCTTTTGCAATATAATTGAAATAAACAAAATATAATACACAAATTTAGTATCCCTTGCTCTACTTTATACCTTCTTTGCTTTAGATTGATTACACAAACTTTAATTATCAATTGCTCTATCTAAACCACAAGCTGTACAAATTTAACTTCAGTAAGAAATTCAGTGAGATTAGACGAGTAAATCAAGATACCATTGATCTCTTCATCACTCATGTTCATGTCTTCCATGCAACCCTGCACACCAAAATAAAATAAATCAAAAAAAGGTTAACACAAAGATAACACTATTTCAACTTTGCTCATATCAGATCATATCAGCCTAGGGGAACAAGAAATTATGTGCCCTCTCCCTGTCTTAGTGGATGTTTATCAAACAGGTCATGTAAAGAATTCACTTTAATTTGTTAATAATAAATCAAAAGCTTCCAACCACTTTCAAAACAAATATGTATTTTTATGCTTGTTGACATATATATTGACAGAATTCAAACAGTTCCAGAAATCTTGATATCTGTCAAAAATTGAAAGGATTTTATGTGCTTACAATGGTAGCAGCGCACAATTCTATGATGCTGCTACAGTCCTACAACTTGTGAAGCTTTTCAACATACAAAATAACAACTGAAACAATACAGGTGTATGTTCAGTTAGCCACAAGAAAAGGCACATAGCCAACCTTTTTTTTTGTGAGGGGTGCAACTCAAATTTTGATGGACCTTGTGTCAGCAATCCTTAAAAAAATATATTCTTCTGGCCATATTAGTCAGTTGTGAATGAAAACTTTTCAGGCAAGTGGGCAGGTGCACCCCCCCTGCCTACCTGCCTGTAGTTACAACCAATACTGCATATTAGTCCCTTGGGAGAAAAGGCTGCAGCAAACACTTGGTGCTTTACCTTGTCTTACTGCCCTCCCATGCCCCCCCATCCCCCCCCACGAACAGAAATGACATTTAAGATGTCTTAACTTGAGTTGTACAAACACCTCAAGTGAAATGGGGGAATCCAGCTGATACTGAGCCACATTCATAAACAAGTAACAGAATGTGCTCAAAAAGTTTGGTCTTAACCAAGTAATTAATACTGTTCAAACAATCAGACCCATATACTGTTTTATCAATTAACAATTTACTTACAATTGAATCTTGTAGATCAGCAGCATCATCCCAACCAGGCACTTCGACATTTCCATGTGTTAGGAATGTGTAGCTATCAATCTTCTGGAACAGCAGCTCAGCTATGGTGTAAATAGTTCACAAACCACAGTTAAATGAGTAGAAACAGACAATAAATAACAATGAATAGGGTCAGGATAAAAATGATGTTAATGCTACAGTACTTTGAGTATCGTTTATTTATTTTACATCAAGGTTTCAGTTCACTGCACTTCTTACAGACAATCAGTCTTAGCTTTGGAACCAAAACTCAATCCTCATCCTGCTATTAATGGGATTATAACTATTTTCTGGTGACTTGCCTTTCACTGCTAGCTAACTCATTTTTAATGTTTGCAAATGTATAAATACCCTTTAAAATCATGTGCTGGGTTTGTTTTCATTCCAAAACACACAGTCACATTCCCATACTGAAGCTGTAACCTCATCAATCTTTAGTTATGTCTAGTAATGCCACACCAATTTTATTTCTTGTTTTGTGGATTTTCTGGACAACATTGGCAGAAAAAGGGAAAAAAAAACTAGTGACAACTGAAGATTTTCATCAATACAAAAGACAAGGTGCTAAAACCATTTTTTTTTAAATTTGACATTAGTACGGTTAACTGAATAAAGGATTAATTATTGATGTACAATTTTAAACTTTTTCATTAATCAAACAGGAAAATTCATTTCTTTGAATGAAAAATACATGCCTGATCACTTCAATTTCCTTTAAAAATTTTTTTTTGCATTTCTGTTTTTTTCAGAAGAAATCAGACTGCCAGATTTGTAAAGCAAGAAATATAATTGGTGTGGTCCAAGCATTATTTTTTCCAAATCTTTCCATATGGCTTGAAGCATGCCACTTGGGTGAGAATTTTCTTGCACAAAACTTGTGTATCCAATAAAACACACACAAGTCATCAATACGTACTCTTTGATTTTTGATCAAGGCCAAGGAGAACTTGATAAAAGATGTGAAAGCACCTCTCATTTTCAGCTTGCCGAACTGCGCGAGACTTCTCAAGCAGATCTGTGATTGTCTAGTTAAGGTGACTTGTACTAGTTTTTCTTTTACAATGTTACAGAATACATACACACCCCACTGGCCATGAACAAATTGTAGAGTCAAGGCTAGTGGGGCAGAAATACAGCAAATGTATGAGAATTTAGAAACTGACCTTGATTTGAAGTTACTGTTTATGTTATTGGGGCATATTATGCATACAGTCTAGCTGACAAGTTATTTTTATTACCGCTTTTCTGTACTCAGTGGTAACATAACTCTTCAATAAAACAAAAAAATAAAACAAAATGTATCCTAAGGCTTGTAGTTTATACAGTTCCCTTTTAAATCTCTTTTCCAACACAACCAAAATGCCAGTTGTAGCTCTTGCCCCCTTTAATGAGATCACAATAATTTGAATTCTACACTTATTTGAGAGGATACAGGAGTCTATGCTTGCACCGGCAATGAATCCTGAAGCATCAAAGTTGATGCGAATGAACTTGCCCTGAAACATAAAAGCAGAATATCATAAACACCTACTTTATTTGTAAGCCATGGGTTTCAAACAAGGCATCAAGCATTGCAAGTAACTTTTACTAGTCTCATTTCTTGTGCCTATTTTTACCACTGACAGTTACACTCTGTCAATATGATTTTATCTAACTCTCAATAATTCTCCAACTTATACTCTGTCTGTTCCAACTCTTACTAGTTAAGGTGCTGAGCATTTACAAGTTCATGATGATTATGGGTGGGTTTGTAAACAGGGGAGTCATATCTGGTTTTAGGAGGGAGGGGGTGGGGGTTATAATGGTTATGGG